>BPLR01008032.1:0-104805 GCA_021605095.1 Caerostris extrusa | reverse complement strand
CCTGCCTGTAGCTTGTGCGGGTTATTGCCTCAGAAGCTTTAAGTAACAATGAGACAAATTTTACTTCAAGCACCCATTCGCGCCTTGCCGCTATACTTTTACTCTGTGTTGTGGGCATTACTATCCGCGCCACCTGGTGGTTTCCTTTAATTTGCATATTCTTCTTCAAGATGTGTATAATTCTACAGGTGTAATTTTTATTTTAGAGTTCAATTTCTGTGTGATTTCTTCTGAATTATCCTTAATTTATGGACATGAGTGTAGTTCATAGACATTTTTTAATAACCTGTTAATAAATAATTTAAACCGTCAAAATATTATTTTAATTCTCAAATATAAACTCTTTAACAGAGGCTTTTTACCACTTCTTGACTTACGCACTAGCCCCACGGTGGATCAAGGCCGTCTGTCTACTGACAGGTTTTCGAGAAAGGAGATGTTTTCTTTTTACGGATAAGGTTGTCAGCCCTGCGCCCAACTCTCTACAGTCATATTAGACCAGGATCTACAGTTTAAAATGAATTCGAACCACTACAAACTCAATGCTCTGCTGGACTCGAACCTCGAAGTTTATTTCACCGAGCACTAATCACACGACCATCAGGCCACAACTTTTTTACTACTAAAGCAGCAATTTTGTAACAAATTCAGTTTTTTACCTATAACGCATCACAAGGGATATTACAGATGCATAAGCCACTTCTCGCCTTTGTCTATAAACAGATTGCTTATGAAATTTCATATTTTAATGAAAGTTTACAAGAAGAAACATAACCCAGCTATAGTTTAATAATTTAAAGATTAGGGAGATATTTTATTTAAGGTTTTTATATTTTATTGCACAAAAGATCATCTCCTTTGTCAATAATATGCTATTCTAGATAAAAGTTTTCTATCTACAAATTTTTTTTATCTACGATATGTATTGCTGTAACCGTGTGCTACCTCCTATGCATTGAAAGAGCACGTCCTGTTCCATTCAGGAGAAATGGTCAGTTGGCCTACAGACTTTCACCTAAAGAGGAAGTATATTTCGCGCATCCTGCGCATAGCCGAGTATCGGGTTTTCGGGTTAGAAGTGAAATCATTCCTTGAATCTAGAATTATCTGTCTTTAAATGTGTTAAATATAGCATTATCTAATTGTATATGTGTGGCATTTGTGCGTGTGTCAATAAAGCTCTGAGTTCTCATGTCTGTGCCTCAAGTATCCCAATCCAACCACACCCAGTTACAATCTGGTTACCCAACGCTCACGCTATAATATGCGTTTAAAAGATTTCACCATATTGCTTTATTGTAACATAAAAGCATATTGCATTTTAAAGCTGCCTAATAAATAATTTCTATAATAACTGCTTTAGAAAATAACATTAATTTAATTACAAATTTCGACAATTTTTTAATTACAAAACTCGCTTTTATTTAAAAAATGAAAATTCCCTTTTAAAAAAAATTTCGTTACTGCATAAAACAATTTTTTGTTAGCCCGTTTTGCTGTTTGTTCAAAAAAAATAATAAATTAAATTAAATTATAATCAAACTAAAAATATACGGCTGACTATTGAAAAAGAAACTATATTTATTGATGTATAACTCTTTAAAAAGAGATAACAGTTTATTAAGACCGATTCGTGCTCAGTGGTAAGGTGCTCCGCTGATGAGCGTAAGACCTGAGGTTCAATTCGCTGGTGGCCTTGTTGTAGACACTATTTCAAAAAAAAGGAGGCTCGTTGGCGTTTGTGATGCTCAGCCTCAAGCCTCATTAGTCGGATTACCTAGGTGGAGTTTTCTGATTTTCTCATACAATAATGCACAAATGAGGGGTAATTTCCCCTAAAGTTCTCCAGAATATCACTATTCTCCTTCTTCAGCGACACGAGCAAAAAATAAGACTTTTACCTACGGGTGCTCCATCACAACAGAAGCTGCCCCCTTTCCTCCATCCATGAGTAGATCACTCTGGGGATGTCCGTCCCGGCACTGTAAGGCACTGGAGTATTAGACATAACAACAGCGACACAATTTTTTTCTGACTTATTTTTCTCTTTGATCAAACATAATAAATTAAATTAAATCAATAAAAACTAAAAATAAACGACTGACTATTGAAAAACTATTTTTATCAATGTATAACCCGTTAAAGCGATATCAATTTCTGAAAATGTTACCATAATGTATTTAAATTCCAAAATCATATATCTTTACATACATAACTCATACGTAAATACCAATATTTATTTCGAGTTTTTTGTATTAATAAAGACTCAAAACGGTTTTTATATGTATTATGTTTCAATTATGTAACGAATTTAAAATTTCTTTTATTACATTTATTATTTTTAATAAAAAAAATCATGTTTTTATGGTCACAGTAAAATGGAATGTAGCAGAATAGAATTACAATGATCGTTGTAAGAAAACATTAATATGAGCTTTTAAGTCTTGAATTCGGAATATTGGGTTGGATTTTTTTTCTTCTCTTAAGACGTTTTGAGGTTCATGGTTATGGCGAATTCGAAATATCGGGATTTTTATTTTTAAAAGCACAGATGCAAGTTAGTTTTTTTTTTTTTTCATTTATAAAAAGTTCTTATTTATGGCTTTGAATAAATTCCATTTATTCCTGATTTGCCTATAAAAAATACAAGATAAAGTAAATAAGGTAGAGACGTAAAAGTATTAAAAGTTCGAATATTTTCGAATCTAAATTTGCTTTCTATGAATTTTGGTCTGTATCTCTAAAATATACTGTGTGTTTTTATATTATAAAATTTCGTATTTTTAAAATGTTTATTATGAATTCTCGCTAACTTCTTGCTTTTTGAGATATTTATCATCATTAAAAATTTATCAACTTGTCTGCTTTTAGCGTAGAATGGATAAAGGCCCAACTCGTAGCTCAGTGGTAATCATATATCGTAAATCGCCCAGTCGTAATCATATATCTTTACGCTCTCATGAGCATTAGTACTGAAGTTTCATCCGCTGACGGCTTTGTTGTAGACACTGTTTCGAAAGAATGAGGAGATTCGATGGCCTTTGTGTTGTTCAGCATCTTGCCTCGATTGTCAGTTGTACCTGGTGAGCGTTTTCCGGATTTACTCCCATACGACATGCAAATGGGTGTAATTCCCCCTAAAAAGTCCTCCGCAAGGCACACTCCTCCTTCTTCAGCGACAGAAGATCATCACAAGAGACAGATCAAGACACACATCGCAAGAGACAGATCCATCACAACAAAATCTGTCCCCTTTCCCTCCATAGATGAATGGCTACTCATGGGATGTCCATCCAGCTCTGCAGGACACAGAAGATTAGATACAACAACAACACAATTTTCTCTGACCTGTTTGCTGTTTGATCAAACAATAATAAATTAAATTAAATTATAATCAAACTAAACATAAACATCTGACCATTGACAGAAAACTATATATTTATTGATGTATAACCATTTAATGTGTTATCAGTTTATTGAAAAATTGGATAAAATATATTTAAAATTCGTAATCATATATCTTTAGATATAACTCATATGTAAATATCAATATTTGTTTCTCGATAATCTTTTAATAAAATCCAAAACTGTTTATTTTTATGCATTCTGCTTCGATTATATAAGAATTTAAAAATTCTTTTTTATTACATTTATTACTTTTAATAAAGAAATTATGGTCATTGTAAAATGGAATTTAACAGACTCAAACCAGAATGATGCTGTAAGAAAACATTAATATGAGCTTTTAAGTCTTGAAATCGGAATATTGGGTTGGATTTTTCTTCTGTTAAGATGTTTCGAGGTTCATGGTTATGGCGAACTCGAAATATCGGATTTTTATTTTTAAAGCCAGATGCAAGTTTTTTTTTTTTTTTGTTCATTTTCTTTAAAAAAGTTCTTATTATGGCTTTGAATAAATTCTTTTATGCCTGAGTTCCCCGTAAAAATCAATTTTGAATAAATAAAGAAGAGATGTAAAAGTATTAAATTTCGAATATTTTCAAATATAAAAACTACGTTTCTATGAATTTTTAGTCTGTTTCTCTAAAATATACTCTGTGTTTTATATTATACAATTACATTTATTTGTAAAATGTTTATTATGCATTTTCGTTAACTCCTTGGATTTTAAAATATTTATCATCTTTAAAAAATTTGTCAATTGTCTGCTTCAGCGTAGAATGGATGAAATGTTGGATTTCCGTAGGTGAGCCATATTCAATATCTTACCAAAGAAAAAGCCAAATTGAAAGCTTCTGTATCCATGCTGGAATGGACATACTAAATCTGTAAGTCAGATTATTTTTCGTTGTGCTCTAGAAAAGAGTTATACTGTTACAAAGAATGCTACTTCTGAGATTGTCCATTCCATGTTATGGTGACACAATGAGGGTGAATGTAGCAGGTCTCTCCCGTAGTGCATCCTCGTAAACACTGAAGCTATTATAATCTGCCCAATCTATTGGAAAGAATCCCAGGTTAAAGTGAAAAACTTCCAAAAACAACTGTTTTCAATTTTGTTGATATTTTTAACTATACTAAAGAAAACATTTAAACTTAATTACAAAAAGATATACAAAGGGCCTGAATGGCCGAGTGTCTAACACTGTTACCACAAGTTTTGGGTTTGAATCAAGCAGTTGCCATGGATGTTTGTAGTGATTCGGAATCACTTTAAACCGTAGGTCCCGGTGTCGTATGACTGTAGAGCGTCAAGCCAAGTCAGATTTTTTTACGTGCTCCATCACAACAGAAGCGGCCCCCTTTTCCTGCAACCATGGTTCATACACGGATTCATTGGCTTGGTCTAGATGTCTACCAAGTGGTGTATGAAACAACAACACAACAACAAGAAATACAAAAGACATTTGAATAAAAAATAAAATATAAATAATTTTTATTATTGAGTATAAATATACTTTAAATTCAGCATAACAAAAGTATTTGGTTGAGAACTGATCATGGCGAAACTTAATGTGGGGTTTATACTTATGTATTCTATATATTTATGCATGTCTTCCATCATCTTCTGTCTTTGCATTACTCCATACCTTCTCATTAGTCCATAACATACAATAATTTTTTATCATTCTATGTCTTTCCATCTCTTCATGCCATACATTAATTACCTATTACTTCATGTCATGCACTAATTTCCCCATTACTTCATGTCATGCACTAATTTCCCATTACTTCATGTACACTAATTTCTCTTCATGCCATACACTTTTCATTATTTCATACCATGCACTAATATATTACATATCACTAATTGTCTATCAACTGTCTCTATCATTGCTTTTGGGAAACTTTGGGTGATAAACTGAACATTTCTGTCTATTTTTCGTAAAAAATTAAGAAATAACGAAAATGTTCTTTAACCTCTTTATATAATGAGAAATTTTGTTTTACTTATTCATAATAACAAAAAAGTTATTTAATATGATTATGAATTTTAATTATTACAGACAAAAAACCATTTACAACTAAAATTAATTAAAAGCACATTTTTTACAAAGATAAGATTCAAACAAAAACCAAGAGAATGTTTTAATTAGATAAGAACATTTCGTAATAATACAAAAAAAAGAATTTGCAATTCTACTGATTAGGAAATTGTTTACTTTTGACCCAAGATTCAAACTCTTTTCTTAAACTGTACCTTTTATTTTTTTAAAAATTCATAACATCATCAAAAAGTGGTATTTTTTTTTTCGAAAATTAACTTACCCTTCGTTTAGAACTGTGTATGCTTGTATTTTTATTACAATTAAGAAAATTAAATTAGTTCCTCAAATTAATTACATTTCGTAAATGCTTCAACTAATTTTCTAAATAAAGTTCATAATTTATGTGAAAAGAATTTGATTTATAATTACAATTTCACAAAAATGTTCCATTTTTTTATTAATATCACTTTCCACGTGAATGAAGACAAGTTTCTTTCAAATTAAATTAACCATTATCTTCATTCATTCAGTACTGAAGGTTATAAAAAAACTGAAAGCAGTAAAAGTTCTTTATTAAAGTAAGTTGATTATAAATGCCTAATGAATTAATAAATTACAAATGACTCTACAATCTTAAACAAGAAACTTTTGGATTTTTAAAAATAAAATTCCAAAAAAGATATTTTATGATGAATTTTTGAAAAGGGTTTATTCTTCTTTGATATTATGTTTCCAAGTTTAGAATTCCGATTTCTTCAAATAAATCTGATTAATACAAAAATGATTAATATAAACTTACATTTTCTCAATATCACCATACTAAATTACAATTTTCTCAATATCACAGCACCAAATTACATTTTTTTTTTTTTTGGGGGGGAGAACATGAGTACACATAAATGAGTAGAATAGGTGGTGATTGTGATAGCATTGTGGTGTCTGTTATGATAGATATTAGATTGACCACTGTTTCCATTTATACACTGAATTTTATTTGACACAAATAAACTTAAGCAAGATATTTAAAAATACACAAAACAAATTATCGTCAACGTCTTCATTACATGGCAAGCTCCACACCTCAACTGCCACACTCTGTCCCACATCTAAGTAAAAGAGACTTGACGTCAGCCATTACTAGGCAACAAAAGCACGCTCAAAACTTCTGCGAACATCTGTGCAATCATCGGTAGTAACTCATATCAGTTCATCAAGGCCGGCTCACCTACTCAAGATAGTGCTACGCTAGTCAGTACAGCATATAGAAGCGTCTTGCAGACTAAGCTGTGGTCTTCCACCATTACACTTAAATTCTCATTTGTTACTTGCTCGTAAAGGGTTAAAATCTCCCGTTATTCCTTGGTACCTGTCAATGTGTTGTTCAGTATATACATTAATAGATTCTCAAGAACAAAAAAGGGGAGAAAATAAATCGGAAAGAGAAAAAAAAAAGGAAGAAAATTTGAAAACGCAAAAGGAAAGAAAAACGAAAGTAATGAAAGTGTTGAAAAGTGAAAAAAGTTTATTGTTGGAATAATATTCAGGTTCTTTAAAAAATAATATTTGTTCGGTACATAAAATGATAACTATGAAACTGTTTCTTTTTTTTTGTTGTTGTTGTATACCACGGTGGGACTGCTTCACATATGTATGCCATTAACAGCCTATTGACATCGCAATATTTGATATGTATGGCTGTATGTATTCATATTGTATAATGCATATTTTCCATTTTAGTAAAAAATTATTAAGGAGTTAATGGATTTTAGTCACGAATCAATTATGAACAATGTGATAAAATTGTGACCATAATGTAAAATAATCTAAATAACTTTTTTTTCACTTCCATTCTATCTTACATCAATTGTATTCATGAAATATTTGATTATTTTTTATTTATTTTTTTGCTATTAGAAAGTGTCTTTTTTTATATAGTACACCTGTCTATGGGTTATCCTAGATAAGTATATTATCTTTACTGCTCCATAAAGATAACGCCTATCTGTTGCCTAATGACTCCTATAGAAGAAAAAATTCCCTTAGCTGGTCTCCTCTTTTTCCAAAAGCAGTGACTACAATGCACATAGCGAGGAATTGAATTCAAAACTTACCCTTCTTGCGAGCTTAAACGTGTTTGGTCCTACCAAATTGGAATATTGTTAGAAAACTGATTCCAGGGATTAAATATCTGTATTAAATGAATTTTCCAGTTTATTTCATATATATGTTTCCCTATTTTTAAATCTTAACAAATAAGTTTTTTAAAAGAGTTGTTCTGATACCAGGCATTGTGAACTGCTGGTTTCAGAAGTGCATTAAAATAAATTTACGGCATTTGATTTTAGAATTTAAGGCATTTTTTTAATTTATTAATTATATTATATTTAATTTATTTATTAATATTTTAATTTATTTATTAATATTTTAATTTATTTATTTTTAGGTTTTTATTATTTTAAGGTCCTTACTTTACTTGACGCAATGAAAATTATGTAAAATTATGTATGTAACCAAATAATGAATATTGCAACATAAATTATTACAAAAATATTTAATACAATAACAAACATGAATTAGAAGTTTTATCCGTTTAGAAAATATGCGCTTATTTTAATTAATTTTTTTTTTTTTTGGGGGGGGGGAATTTCCTGTTACAAAAAATAACTGAAATGGGGGGAAAAAAACACCAGCCACCAGTGAGGTTCGAACTCACGACCCCTGGTTTACGAGACCAGTGCTCTAACCACTGAGCTACGGTGGCTGTGCAACGGACTTTTCAAAATAGAATAGTAGAAATATCCTACTGTTCAATCATCACAGAATTCTGTTTCAACATTATCTTGTAATGCGTTTGCAATTAATGATTGTTGTTAACAAATTCTAAGCATTTGGAGCTTTAATGATTCGTTCCTTGGTAGAAGCATTTTTGGCGTTATTATTATACCCATATTTTGCTACTCCATTTTCACATAGACAACTCAAGTTTGGTATTTAAACCTATCCCTTTTTTTTTTTTCATTGAATGCCTCCTCCGTGGCCCAGCGTGCTTCTAGCCGCTTTATGTAGTCACTGCTTGCAGAAACGAGGGGAGACTCGATGGCGACTGTGATGTGTAAATAATCTTGCATTGATAGTTAGGCTGTTTGGTGAAATTTTTTCTGGGTTTTCTCCCCATACGACACGTAAATGCGCATTTACCCTTTACCTTACCCTTACCCTCTTTCAGTGAGCACTATATGTCCTATCATTGCTAGCAAATGAACTGTTCAGGGAATATATAAATGGTATATGTGGTCCACTGATTTTTACTCAACTAAAAGCAAAATGTAAAAATGAAACGAAAAGCAAAACGAAAAATTTTATAACCATTGAATATAATGCAATCATTCATAGACACAAGGAAAAAAATAATTAATGCATGTTTCTGCAATTATCAAATAGCCAAATATCATCATCAAATTAAATTTAAAAACGTACTTAATTAGTGTGTTTCAAATTAAATAATTAAAAAAAATTTAATTAATAAAATTTTTAAAAATTAAAGAACTAAATAATTAAAAAAAAATTTTAATTAATAATTTTTAAATTAAAAACCAAATATTTTATAATTTTTTAAGAAATTAATTAAATATAAAAATTAGTAACATTTTTAAAAAAAGTTAAAAACTAACAAAATAATTAAAAAATATTGAATTAAACAAATAAATTAAAAAAAATTAAAAAAAGTTAATTAAAAAAAAAAAAATGACAAATTTAAATCATACTAATGATTTCATAAAAAAAAAAAACGGATTATAAACAGAAGACTTAATTTCCCAACTTACATTATTAATTATAAGAAATGTTATTTTTGGTATTAAATATCAAACACAACAATAAATGTAACAACATAACAATAAATTGTATTGGAAACACAACAATAAATTATATTCTATTGAAGGGATATTATTTTCTTAAATTGTATTTTTTGCATTGTCCATAACATTGATATCAACAATTAAGGAGGACTCAATTGTTTTCTTTTCTTTAGTAACATAATCTATTAAATTCTTGTTGTTTATGCTTATTTTCTTTGTAAGATGATCCAATGATAAAACTTTTTTTTCTTTTAATTTATCTCTTTTGACAAGTTTAAACTAAAATGTAACCAAATAAAGTTAATGAACTTTTTTTATAAGTTTAAAAAATAGTTCTTGTTATATTGTACAAGTGCATCATGATTTTCTTTAAAACTATCCTTTGAACTTTAGAAGCTAACTTTAACATGACACCTGTTTTTTAACAAACTCAATTTAAAATGAAAGGATGAGTTATATGTTATTACTAAAAATTCATCTTAAATGTCTCTGACAAAAAACATTTTCTGAAATACTCAGACAAATGAAATTATGTTTTTAATTTCTGAAATACTTGACCTTTAAAATTTCTATGAAACTTTATTTCAAGCAATTTCTTTGCTGGAATTTCAGGCGTCTGCTCTTGTGTTAAGGTAAGTGTTTTCTTTTAATTTGTTCCACGACATGTAAAGTAATAATTAAAAGTTTTTAAAAAAAGGGATGGTTTCAAAATGAAATGATGATATTGAACTTCTGAAGATGAAACAAGTAGTTTCAAAGATGAATCAAATTAAAATATAATTTTATCTTTTTACTTAACGGTTTTAATGAAATTGTGTTTCATTTTTATACTTATTGCTGTATATATCATATTAAATAGAGCATGGTTTATGATACGCACGTTTTTATTTTTATTATTTATACACATAGTTTATTATATGTGGGTTATTTATATATAATTATGAAAAAGGTATGTTTTATTTTATTAAATTTGGGTTTATAATTTGTCAATTAGCCTAAAATAACAGAATGAAATAAATAACTACTCAGTAACGCTATCATATTATTGTTGTGACTAATCCTCAGTGAACTGCAGTGTGGGACGGACATTCCATGAAAAAAAAATAGAAAATTTTAAAAATAATTAACATTTTTAAAAATTAATAAAATATTTAGAAAATTAAAAAACAAAATAATTAAAAACAATTATAAAATAATAAAATTTGTAATAAATTAAATGACAAATAATTAATACATTTTTAAAAAATGAATAACATTTAAAAAACTAAATAAGTTATTTTAAAAAAATTAATAAATTTAAAAAAAAAATTTAACTAAGAAAATAATTAAATAAACAGGTAAATTAAAAAAAAAAATTTTTTAATTAAATAAAAGCTAAAAAATTAAAAAAACGTACTAATGATTTCATAAAAAAAACGGATTTTAAACAAAACATTAAATTTCCTAACTTACGTTGTCATTTTTAAGAAATTTTTTTTTGATATTAAGTATCAAGCAGAACAATAAATCGCACATCTAGTAAGGAACACAACAATAAATCGCATTCTATCGTAGAGATATTACTTTCTTAAATTGTATGTCTTTTCAATGCTCATAACATTAATATCAACAATTAATGAAGGACTCCAATTGTCTGCTTTCTGGCTTAACATAATTTATTAATTTATTAATTCTTGTTGTCTATGGATATTTTCTTTGTAAGATGATCTGTTAATAACACTTTTTCCTTTTAGTGTATTTCTTTTGATAAGTTTCAACTGAAATGTAGCCAAATAAAGTTTATGAACTTTTTATAACTTCGAAAAATAATTCTTGTTATATAAGTCAGTACATCATGATTTTCTTTAAAACTATCCTTTCAACTTTTTAGAAACTAGATTTAACATGACACCAATTTTTTGACCAACTCAATTTAAAATGAAAAGTCGGATTATATCTTATAACTAAAAATTCATCTTAAATGTCACAGAAAAACAAAATTTTTTGAAATACTCAGACAAATGAAATTGTGTTTTTCAAATTTTTAAAATACTTGACCTTTTGAAATTTCTGGAAAATTTTATTTCAAGTAATTTCTTTGCTGAAATTTCAGACGTCTTCTACTTTTAGTTCTGTGGATGTTTTCTTTTAATTTGTTCCACTACATGTAGTAATAACTGAAAGTTTAAATGAAATTAAGGATATTGAATTTTGGAAGATGAAACAAAGTGGTCTCAAAAGATGAATCAAATTAAAATATAATTTTTAGCTTTTCGTTTAACGGTTTAATGAAATTGTATTTTATTGCATTGTTATTGTTGTGTATATCGTATTAAATAGAGTACGGTTTATGATACGTATTTTTAATTTCGTCATTAACAAATATGGTTTAATATATGTGGGCTAATAATATAATAATGGAAAAGGTACGTTTTCTTTTATTAAATTTATGTTTATAATTTTCAACTAGTTGAAAATAACCGAATCTTGTTATAAACTACTTATGATAACTATTTAGTATAATTATTGCGTATAATCCTCAGTGGACTGCAGTGTGGGACAGAAATAAAATATATAAATAAAAAGCCAAATAATTAAAAAAAAAATTTAATTAATAAAATATTTAAAAAATAAAATACCAAATAATTGAAAAAAATGTAAAAATTAATAAAATATTTAAAAATTTAAAAAAACAAATAATTAACAAAAAAAATTAATAAAATTTTTAAAAAATAAATCATTTTAAAAAATTAATAAATTTTTTAAAAAAAGTTTTTAACGAATAAAATAATAAAATAAACTGCTAAATTAAAAAATGAAATAAAAAGCTAAAAATTTAAAAACATATAGTACTAATTATTTCATGAAAGAAAACGGATCTCAGACTAAATTTCCTAACTTACATTATCAATTATAAGAAATGATGTTTTTTGAAACTAAGTCTCAAAATATATTGTTGCTTTGATACTAAATAAAAATCAACAATAAATCATACCTAAATCGATACACAACAATAAATTGCAATTCTATAGTAGAGCTATTATTTTCTTAAATGGTATCTTTTACAATGCTCTAACAATGAAATCAACAATTAATGACTCGAATTGTTTGCTTTCTGGGTAGCATAATCTGTTACATTCTTGTTGTCTATGGTTATTTTCTTCGTAAAGTGATCTATTGATAAGATCTTTTTCTTTTTTAATGTATCTCTTTTGATAAGTTTAAACTAAAATGTAACCAAATAAAGTTTATGAACTTTTTATAACTTTGAAAAATAATTCTTGTTATATAGTAAGTACATCATGATTTTCTTTTAAAACCATCCTTCAAACTTTAGAAACTAACTATAGTTCGTTTCTAAAGTTTGTTAACTATAGTATTTTAGTAACTTCTTTCTTTAACAGGACCCCTGTTTTTTGACAAACTCAATTTAAAATGAAAAGTTGGATTACACAGATATATGTTATAACTAAAAATTCCTCTTAAATGTCTCTTACAAAAAATATTTTCTGTAATACTCAGACAAATTAAATTATGTTTCTTAACTTTCTCAAATACTTGAACTTTAAAATTTCTTTGAGACTTTATTTCGAGCAATTTCTTGCTGAAATTTCAGACATATTCTGCTCTTAACTTCGGTGGATGTTTTCTTTTAATTTGATTCGTGACATGTAAGTAATAACTTAAAGTTTAAAAAAAGGGATAGTTTCAAAATGAAATTATGATATTGAATTTTTGAAGATGAAAAAAGTAGTCTGAAAGGTGAATCAAATTAAAATACAATTTTATCTTTTCAATTAACGGTTTTAATGAAAGTGTATTTCATTACATTGTTATTGTTGTGTATATCATATTAAATAGAACACAGTTTTATGATACGTATGTTCTATTTTTATTATTTATACATATGGTTTATTATATGTGAGTTATTTATACGTAATTATGAAGAAGATATGTTTTATTTTTTCCAAATTTATTTTTAAAATTTGTCAACTCGCTGAAATAACATAATGAAGTTTGTCAAGTAGTTGAAAATTACAGAATGAAAAAAAAAAAAAAAACTTTAATAACGCGATCATATTATAGTTGTGTATAATCGTCAATATACTACAGTGGGGAACGAATATCCCATGAAAAAAAAAAAATTTAAAAAAAAAACAATAATTAAAAAAAAAATTAAAATTAATAAAATATTTAAAAAATTTAAAAACCAGATAATTAACAAAAAAAAATTCATTAAAAAACTAAATAAATCATTTTAAAAATCAATACATTTTTAAAAAATTTAATTAATAAAATAAACTGCTAAATTAAAAAAAAATTTAAAAATTAAATAATAACTAAAAAATTAAAAAAAACATATTAATGATTTCATGAAATAAAAAACGTATCTAAGACTAAATTTCCCAACTTACATTATATATTATAAGAAATGATATTTTTAATACTAAGCATTAAACACAACAATAAATTGCATTACATATTGTATGGAACAACAATAAATCGCAATTCCATCGAAGAGATATTATTTTCTTAAATTCTATTTTTTGCAATGTCCATAACATTGATATCAACAATTAAATTCTCGAATTGTTTTCTTTTTGTGTAACATAATCTATTAGTTTCTTGCTGTCTATAGTTATTTTACTTTGTACGGTGATCCATTGATAAGACGTTTTCTTTTTTTAATGTATCTCTTTTGATAAGTTTAAACTAAAATGTAACCAAATAAAGTTTGTGATAACTTTTGAAGTTTTTAATAACTTTCAGAATAATTCTTGTTATCTAGTAACTACATCAAGATTTTCTTTAA
Organism: Caerostris extrusa; assembly: GCA_021605095.1. Classification (NCBI taxonomy): domain Eukaryota; kingdom Metazoa; phylum Arthropoda; class Arachnida; order Araneae; family Araneidae; genus Caerostris; species Caerostris extrusa. The sequence continues at coordinate 90,706 of BPLR01008032.1, read as the reverse complement.
AACTTTCCTTTCAACTTTAGAAACTAACTACAGTTTAGATCTGTCTTTAACTTGACACTTGTTTTTTCAATCAACTAACTTAAAATGAAAAGATGAATTATACAGATCTAAATTTTAAATGATTCGCTTATAACTAAAAATTCATCTTAAATGTCTCTGAAATAAAACATTGTCTGAAATACTCAGACAAATGAAATTATTTTTTTCAAATGTCTCAAATACTTGACCTTTAAAATTTCTACACAACTTTATACATATGGTTTTTTATATGTCGGTTATTTATGCATAATTATGAAAAATGTGTGTTTTAATTTATTAAATTTGTGTTTTATAATTTGTTAACTAGTTGCAAATAACAGAATGAAAAAAATAACTATTTCAGTAACGCTATCATATTATAGTTGTGTGTAATACTCAATATACTGCAGTGTGAGACGGACATCCCATGAAAAAAAAAAAAAAAGAAAATTTAAAAACAAACAATTGAAAAAATTAATAAAATTAATAAAATATTTAAGAAATTAAAAAACCAAATAATTAAAAAATTTTTAAAAAATTAATAAGATTTTAAAAATTAATAAAATTTGTAAAAAATTAAAAAACAAGTAATTAACAAAAAATTATTAAAACTTAAAAAACTAAATAAATTATTTAAAAAAATTAATGAATTTAAAAAAATGTCACGTAATAAAATGATAAAATAAACAGCTAAATTTTAAAAAAAAATAAATTAAAAGAATTAAAAATTAAACAAAAGCTAAAAAATTAAAAAACATACTAATGATTTCATAAAAAAAAAGGATCTAAACTACATTTCCTAACTTAGATTATCAGTTATAAGAAATGATATTTTGATACTAAGTATCAAACGCAACAACATATTGCACAACATCTAGTGTGGAACACAACAATAAATCGCAATTCTATCGTAGAGATATTATTTTTCTTAAATTGCATTTTTTTGCTCCTAATAATGAAATCAACAATTAATTACACAAATTGTTTTCTTTTTTAGTAATATAATCTATTAGTTTCTCGTGTCTATGGCTATTTTTTTAATTACTTCTATTAGCTCACTTTCTCCCCTGTATATATATATATATCAGGGAGTTTCTCGATATATATATATATACAGGGATTAGTGAAGATATATATATATATATATATATCTTGTTCAAATTTTCAATCGTTCATAAAATACTTTTATTCATCCAGTCAAATTCAAATACATTTCTTTTGAACTTGTATTAGATGACACTGGATATTAATACAGTTTTTCAAACATTAATTCAGTAATTAAATTTAATTAATTAATATTATTTTTAGATTTAATTTACATGTATCTACCAATAGATAGCGCCAGATAAACTTAAAACAAATGAATGAAAATTGTTTATAAAGGACTTTCTGCAATATAGTGAAAATAAAAATAGGAATTGACTTTAAAAAAAAAATTATATTACTTGTTTATGTAAGGAGATCCATTGATAAGACCTTTCTTTTTTTAATATATCTTTTGACAAGTTTAAACTAGAATGTAACGAAGTAAAGTTTATGAACTTTTTTTTATAACTTTGAAAAATAATTCTTAGAATCATAGAAGGTACATCGTGATTTTCTTTAAACTAATAAAACTAAGGGGTTTCAACTTTTGAAACTAACTTTAACATGACACCTGTTTTTGGATCGACTAACTTAAAATGAAAAGATAAATTACACAGATATAACTAAAAATTCCACTTAAATGTCTGTGAAAAAACATTTTCTGAAATACTCAGACAAATGAAATTATGTTACTTAAATTTCTGGAAATATTTAACCTTTAAAATTTTCTATAAAACTTTATTTCAAGTAATTTCTGTGCTGAAATTTCAGACATCTTCTGCTCTTGAGTTCGATAAATGTTTCGTTTAATTTGTTCCACGACATGTAAGTAATAACTAAAAGTTTAAAAAAGGGATAATTTCAAATGAAATGATGATATTGAATTTCTGAAGATGAAACAAGTAGTCTCAAATATGAATCAAATTAAAATATAATTTTTGATTTTTCACTTAACGGTTTTAATGAAATTTTTTTCATTTTATTATTATTATTTGCGTATATCATATTAAATAGAACATGGTTTATGATACGTATGTTTCATTTTATAGTTTATATATACGGTTTTTATGTGTGGGTTATTTATACATAATTATAAAAAAAGGTATGTTTTAATATATTAAATTTCTGTTTATAATTTATCAACTAGTTGAAAATAACAGAATGAAAAAAAAATTAACTTTTCAGTAATGCGATTATATTATTCTTGCGTATAATTCATAATGTACTGCAGTGTTGGACGGATATGCCATGGAAAAAAAAAGAAAGTTAAATTAAAAATTAATTTAAAAAAATTTTTAAATTAAAAAAATATTAAAAAAATTAAAAAACCAAATAATTAAAAAATAATAAAATTTGTAAAAAATTAAAAAATTTTTAAAAAATGTAACTAATAAAATAATAAAATAAGCTCCTAAATTAAAAAAAAATCTATCAAAAAAAAACATACTAATGGTTTCATAAAAAAAAAAAAACAGATCTAAGACTAAAGTTCCTAACTTACATGATCAATTATAAGAAATGATATTTTTAATACTAAGTATCAAACACAACAATAAATTTCACAGCATCTTGTATGGAACACAACAAAAAAATCATAATATTGTATCTTTTCCAATGCTCATAACAATGATTTCAACAATTAATGGCACAAATTGTTTTCTTTTGCGTAACATAATCTATTAGTTTCTTGTTGTTCATGGTTATTTTACTTTTGTGAGAGGATCCATTGAATGAACTTTTTTTCTTTTTAATGTATCTCTTTTTGATAAATTTAAACTAAAACGTAACCAAATAAAGTTTGCGAACTTTTTTATAACTTTGAGAAATAATTCTTATTAAATTGTAAGTATATCATGATTTTCTTTAAAATATCCTCTTCAACTTTAGATGCTGGTTAAAATCTAGGATACTGTACCCCTGAGGTAGTCGCTAATCTTGCAACCCTGAATATTTCGCCAATTTTCCCGCCAATTTCTTTAGGGTTGCAATACTGTAATTAGAGAATTCGTAGCTTCATTTTCGAATGACTACTATAATGACTATTTATTGTTATTGTGATTATATTATTATTTGCAGTAAATAAGAACAGAAATATATATTCTTTTAAATAAGTATTCCAATAAATTACTGATTATTCGAACTTATTTTTACAACGTACGCCGGTCACTGATTCAGAACATAAACAATTTTTTATGAAGTTGCCACTCAGGAAAGAAAAAACAAGAAAAACGATTTTTTTATTTATTAATAACTTATATTTTATTCTTGACATCCGCAAAATATTTTATGATTTCACCGATGGAATAAAATGTTTTTGTTTCCACCACAGAGGAAGGTCATACCACGATAAAAGGTAAGTTATTCTCTAGTTTTTCTTCTTTTTTATCTTTTGTTAATATTAATTTATCATTCGAATTCGGCTTCGTAAGAACATGACTTATTTTTTTGACATTACACTAAAAAAAAAAATGGCGAATTAACGAATAATTTTGGCGAAATTTTATCGAAATTTTATCAATTAACAGCGATTATTATCTTTGTCTAAACAATACATTTTTGCGACTTAGCAAAATAAAATTCCACATAAAAATTTGGGGATAAAGAGATTTAATTTGGTGTGAAAGCAATTTAGGAATAAAATGTTGACAAAATAATGATATGTTTTGGCGTTAAAGCGGCAATTTGTGGCTTAAAAAAGAAAACATTAAAAAGTTGACATAATAGTGGTAAAAATTTGGCGATAAGGCGATATAAATTGGCGTAAAGGCATTTTAGATATAATTTTTTGGCATAATAGCGCTAAATTGCGCGTAAAAGCGGTATCATTTGGCGCAACAGTATTCCAGAGATAAATAATTTTTGATAAAAATTTGGCGATAAAGCATTAAGTTTTGGCGTAAAAAGCACCTCAAAAAACAAGATTCGCTTAGTGAAAAAAAGTTGGCTATAAAAGCGATAAATAATAAAGCATTACCTTTTGGCGTAAAAGCACCTCAAAAACAAGATTCGCTTAGTGGAAAAAGTTGGCTATAAAGCGATAAATATTGGCGATAAAGATATTTTTGGCGTAAAAGTTCAAAAAACAAGATTCGCTTAGTGAAAAAGTTGGCTATAAAGCGATAAATATTGGCGATAAAGCAACGTTTGGCGTAAAAGCACCTCAAAAAACAAGATTCGCTTAGTAGAAAAGTTGGCTACAAAGCGATAAATTTGGCGATAAAGCATTACCTTTTGGCGTAAAAGCACCTCAAAAAGCAAGATTTGCTTAGTGTAAAAGTTGGCTATAAAGCGATAAATGGCGATAAAATTACCTTTTGGCGTAAAAGCACCTCAAAAAACAAGATTCGCTTAGTGAAAAGTTGGCTATAAAGCCATAAATATTGGCGATAAAGCATTTCTTTTGGCTAAAAAGCACCTCGGAAAAGAAGATTCGCTTAATGAAAACATTTGGCTATAAAGCGATAAATATTGGCGATAAAGCATTTTTGGCTTTAAATAAGTTATATAATAAAATTTGCTCAGTGAAAAATGGCGATAAAGCGATGTATGTTGGCGATAAAGCGATGAATGTTGGCGATAAAGCACTTTTGCCATAAAATCTTATCAAATACAAAATTTGCTTAGTGAAAAAGTTTGGCGATAAAGCGATAAATGTTGACGACAAAGCATTTCGAGGATTAAAATTTTGGCAGTATAGTGATTATATTTGGCATAAAAGCGATAAACTTTGGCTTCAAAGCCTTTTCAGGAATCAACTTTGACGTAATGGCTATTTGGCTACTAATGTTGGCGTAAAAGCACTGTTTGGCTATAAATTTTGCCGAAATAGCATTTTACAATAACACCGAACTTCGGCAGACATTTTGTTTGTTTACTTGGCGATTTGGTAACCTAATGAAGGATTTTGGCGTGATATCATTTTACCGCGCAAACTACCTGGCCCATTCATTTGTATGCTTACTTACTGACTTGGCAACTTGGCGATGTGTTTGGCACAAAGGGTACAGGATCCTAGATTTTAACCCTAGTTTTAACTAGACACCTGTTTTTTGGTCAAGTAACTTAAAATGAAAAGATGAATTACTAAGATATCTCTTATAACTAAAAATTCTCTTAAATGTTCCTGAAAAAATATTTTCTGAAATACTCCGACAAATGAAATTATGTTTTCCAAATTTCTGAAATTCTTGACCTTTAAAATTTCTATGAAACTTTTATTTCAAGTAATTTCTTTGCTGAAATTTCAGACTTCTTCTGCACTTGAGTTCGATTAATGTTTTTCTTTTAATTTGATTCGCAACTTGTAGTAAGTAATAACTAAAAGTTTAAAAAAAAGGGATAATTTCAAAATGAAATGATGATATTGAATTTTTGAAGATGAAACTAGTTGTCTCAAAGATGAATTAAATTAAAATGCAATTTTATTTTTTTTACTTAACTGTTTTAATAAATTTGCGTTTCATTTTATTGTTATTGCTGTGTATATCATATTAAATAAAGCACAGTTTATGATATGTATGTTTTATTTTATAATTTATACATATGGTTTATTATATGTGTGTTATTGATACCTAATTATGAAAAGGTATGTTTTATTTTATTAAATTTATGTTTATAATTTGTCTTCTATTGAATTTATGTTTGATGGTCGAGTGGCTTGTGTTTCAGCTTTGGTGCTACAGGTTTCGGGTTCGAGTCCCGGCGGGTACATGGATGTTTGTAGTGGTTTGGAATCCATTTTAAACCGTAGATCCCGGTCTAACATGAACGTAGAGCGTTGCGGGGGTATTGTTACACTGCGTCCGTATCTTATCTTCAGGCTACACGCATCTCCTGAGTAGTGCTAAGTGAGTAACATCGGGGCGGCGATCGCCTTAAGGCATCAAATATAACTGTCTAAGTGTATGCCGGCTGCATTAAAGAAAAAAATACACATGGTTTATTATATGTGGGTTATTTATGCATAATTATAAAAAAGACACGTCTTATTTTATTAAATTTGTGTTTATAATTTGTCAACTAGTTGTAAAAAGCAGAATGAAAAAAAATAACTATTCAGTCATACGATCATATTATTGTTGTGTCTAATCCTCAATGTACTGCAGTGTGGGACGGACATCCCATGAAAAAAAAAAAAAAGAAAATTAAAACCACACAAAAACCTTTAAAAAATTAATATATTTAAAAAAATTTAAAAATTTAAAAATTAATAAGATTTGTAAAAAAATTAAAAAACAAATAATTAACAATTTTTTAAAAAATTAATAAAATTTAAAAAAATAAATAAATCCTTTTAAAAAATTTAAAATTTTAAAAAAATTTAACAAATAAAATAATAAAATAAACTGCTAAATTAAAAGAAAAAATTAAAAAATTAAATGCAAACTAAAAAATTTTAAAAACATGCTAACTATTTCATAAAAAAAAAAACGGATATGTGACTAAATCAATTATAAAAAATGATATTTCTGATACTAAGTATCAAACACAACAATAAATTGTACAACATCTAGTATGGAACACAACAATAAATCGCAATTCTATAGAAGGGATATTACTTTCTTAAATTGTATCTTTTAAATGCTCCTAACAATAAAATCAACGATTACTGACTCGAAAATGTTAATTTATTAGTTTCATATTTTTGCGTAAGGTGATCCGTTGAAAACTTTTTCTTTTGAATGTATCTGTTTTGAAACTTTAAACTAAAATGCAATTTGCGAACTTTTTATATTTAAAAATAATTATTGTTATAAAATGCTATTTTCTTTAAAACTATCCTTTCAACTTTAGAAAACATGACACCAGTTTTTGACCAACTAACTAAAATGAAAAGATAAATTACACAGATATATCTTATAACTACAAATTCTTAAAACAAAAATAAAATACTCCGACAAATGAAATTATGTTTTTCATTTCTGATATACACTCATGTATAAACTTGAAATGAAAAGATAAATTACACAGATATATCTTATAACTACAAATACCTTAAATGCTCTTAAAACAAAAATTGTCTAGAAATACTCCGACAAATGAAATTATGTTCTTTCAATTTCTGAAATACACTCATGTTACTTCAACTTAAAATGAAAAGATAAATTACAGATATTATAACTTTCTTTAAATTGTATACTTTTACAAATTTCTGAAATACACTCATGTTACTTCAACTTAAAATAAATTACAGATATATCTTATAACTGCAAATCCACCTTAAATGTCTTTAAATCAAAAATTGTCTGAAATACTAAAATATACTCATGTTATTCAACTTAAAATGAAAGGATAAATTACGATATATCTTATAACTGAAATCCACCTTAAATGTCTCTTAAAACAAAAATTGTCTGAAATTCCGCCAAATGAAATTATTTTTTCAAATTTCTGAAATACACTCATGTTACTTCAACTTAAAATGAAAAGATAAATTACACAGATATATCTTATAACTGCAAATCCACCTTAAATGTCTCTTAAAAACAAAAATTGTCTGAAATTCTCCGACAAATGAAATTATGTTTTTCAAATTTCTGAAATACACTCATGTTACTTCAACTTAAAATGAAAAGATAAAATTACACAGATATATCTTATAAATGCAAATCCACCTTAAATGTCTCTTAAAAACAAAAATTGTCTGAAATACTCCGACAAATGAAATTTCAAATACACTCATGTTGATAAAACACTTTTTCAAATTTAAATGTCTCTTAAAACAAAAATGTATTCTCCGACAAATGAAATTATGATTTCTGAAATACACTCATGTTACTTCAACTTAAAATGAAAAGATAAATTATGATATATCTTTACAAAACCTTAAATGTCTTTAAAAACAAAAAATTGTCTGAAATTCTCCGACAAATGAAATTATGTTTTTCAAATTTTTTAAATAACCAACTTAAAATGAAAAGATAAATTACTTTATTATAAAAATGTAAAACAAAAATTGTCAGACAAATGAAATTTTTTTTCAAATTTCTATACACTCATGTTACTTCAACTTAAAATGAAAAGATAAATTACACAGATATATCTTATAAATGCAAATCCACCTTTAATAGTCTCTTAAAACATGAATTGTCTGAAATACTCCGACAAATGAAATTATGTTTTTCAAATTTCTGAAATACACTCATGTTACTTCAACTTAAAATGAAAAGATAAATTACACAGATATATCTTATAACTGCAAATCAACCTTAAATGTCTCTTAAAACAAAAATTTGTCTGAAATACTTTCCGACAAATGAAATTATGTTTTTCAAATTTCTGAAATACACTCATGTTACTTCAACTTAAAATTTTCTATATCTTATAACTTTCCACCTTAAATGTCTCTTAAAACAAAAATTGTCTGAAATACACCGCAAATTTCTGTGATGAAATTTCAGACAAAATCTTCTACTCTTAAGTTAGTTGAATGTTTTTCTTTTAAGTTCGGTGAATTTGATTCGCAACATGTAATTAATAACTAAAATTTTAAAAAAGGGATAATTTCAAAATGAAATGATGATATTGAATTTCTGAAGATGGAAACAAGTGGTCTCAAAGAAGAATCAAATTAAAATATAATTTTTATCTTTTTTTCACGATTTTAATGAAATTTTTTCATTTTATTGTTATTGATGTGTATATCCTATTAAATAGGGCATGGTTTATAAAAAGTATGTTTTATTTTATAATTTACATATGTCTCGTTATATGGACGTTATACATAATTATGAAAAAGATATGTTTTATTTTATTAAATTTATGTTTATAATTTGTCAACTAGTTAAAAACAACAGAATGGAAATAAATAACTAGTTAGTAACGTTATTAGATGATGTCAGAATGACTCTGGTACTCTGTACCATAGGTTTCGAGTTCGAGTCCCGGCGATGCCATGGATGTTAGTAGTGGTTCGGAATCCACTTTAAAACTGTAGGTCCCGGTCTAATATGACAGCAGAGCGTTGAGCATAGAGCCGAGTGGGCAGCTCTCTGGCACTCGGTACCACAGATAACTGCATATATATTGCCAGCTACACTAAAACGAATCACGGTTTCTCAGAAACTAGGAGCAATAATTCAATTGTTGTCTTCTCTAGCGTCTAAAAAACGTCTATGTGATTTTCAATGTTAAAAAATTTCCATTGCAGCCACCGAGACTCCGAAGTCTGCAAGTAATAGTCTGTAATGTTGACCAACTGTATATAAAACTGTGATGTGTTAGTAGTGGATGCTCATTTCTCAGAAAATTGTACATAGTGCGCCTACTATTATTTATAGTTTTTAAACGCTCCCCGACTTCAATAAAATTTTTAGTAAATTAAACATTAATAGTTTAATGAAATTTTTACGTTTAAAAGGCACTCAAAGAGTTGTATAGCTGATTTTTGATTTATTTTTTTTAAATGCCATATGAATATATTTCGATCTTTTTTCATTTGCAGTATTTCATTTGCAAATTAACAAAACTGCTTAAAATCTATAAAACACGTATCTATTTAACCTTTTCTTTTCTTGTTTTTCCCATTCAAAGATAGCTTTTATTACAAACAATGAAACTTTCTGGTTACTTTTTTTCTTCTTTCATCGCATAAAAAGTTGCCAAACAGTAATAATGAGCCAAACATGGTTTATAAGAAACTAGGAACGGTAATTTCATTGATTGATTACCAGGAATGTTAGCGTCTAAAAAGGTTTATGGGATTTTCAATGTTAAAAAAATTTCCATTGCAACCTCTGAGACTTCACCGCCTATATATACAACATGTCCATAAATTAAGGATAATGAAGTTCAGGCAAAGAAAGAGACAGAAGAAAAAAAAATTTGTCTTATTTATAAAGTCTATTTATTAAACAAAAGGTAAAGAGCAAAAAAGATGCTATATGTTTGACATAATTAATAAAAATTGCGATTTTTACTCCCTGGAGCAAATTTAAAAAAAGAACCTATTTACAAAAAACAGTATAACATTGTTAATATGATGGTTAATGTCTCCCGGACGATGCAATACAGGCCTTACAACGCCTAGGCATGCTGAGTATCAAATTATCAATGTGATCTTGGGGAATATTACACCACTCATCAAGCAATGCCCTCCGAAGTTCCGGTTGACAGGTGGGAGGGGGTTGACGGGCTGCAATTCGTCGGCTAAGCATATCCCACATGCTCTATTGGATTCAATTCCGGTGAGTATGCTGGCCAATCCATAAGGGTGATATCCTCAATTGAAGGCATTCGTCTGCAATGTTTGCACGGAGAGGACGGGCATTGTTATCCATAAACAGAAATTCAGCACTCATGGCGCCCCGAAACAAACGTACATGTTGTTCCAGAATGACATCCCGATAGATGTGGCCTGTCATCGTTACACTCTGAACATGCAGGTCAGTTCTGGAACCAAGAATAATTCCTCCCCAAACGAGCCATCCTGCACCACCGTAACGGTGTCGTTCAGTGGTGTTCTCTTGGTGATAACGGGTACCTGGCGCTCTTCATATGAAAGTCCGGTGAGAATCAGCTGCAAACTAAACCTGGACTCGTCGGAAAACATCACACCAGACCACTGTTGCGGTGTCCACAATGCATGCTCTCTACTCCAGGTTAATCGCAGGCGACAGTGAGTTGCGGTAAGTGGAACACATCTGACAGGCCTACGACCATATAGGCCAATGTGCCCTAAGCGTCTGTACACGGTCTGCCTTGAAACTGTCGTACCGGTAGCTGAAGAGAGCTGACGAGACAGGTCGGATGCTGTGCTCCGTCTGTTTCTTTTGGCAGTAATTGCTAAATACCGGTCCTCATTCGGCGTTGTAACTCGGGGGCGATCTGTGCTGTAACATCTGCTCACCTTACCATCATCTTGAAATCGTTGCCAAAGCCTGGAGATGACACTCTGGGCAATTCCAAGTTCCTCGGATACTTCCAGCTGGGTACGTCCACATTCCAGTCGTCCGATAATTCTACCACGTAAAAACATCCAAATGCTTCCTTTAGGCCATAACTATGCGGTTATAGCACTGAAAGGCTTTTAAAGCGCTTGTGAACAATTTTACTTCTTTGCCACCTTATATACCCCTCTCTTACACTCGTCATTGTGACGTGCTATCCGCGCCATCTGGTGGTTTCCTGTAATTTGCATATTCTTCTTCAAGATGTGTGTGATAATTCTACAGGTGAAATTTTTATTCTAGAGTTCAATTTCTGTGTGATTCTGAATTATCCTTAATTTATGGACATGAGTGTAGTAATCTTTAAAGTTGACCATCTGAATATAAAACTGTGAGTTGTTCATAGCAGAAACTTATTTCTCAGAAAATTGTATAATGTGCTCCTACATTTATTTAATTTTTTAATTGTTTTAGTAAATTAACATTAAAAATTTAAATGAAACTTGACACTTAAAATACTTTGAAAAAGTTAGATAGCTGATTATTGAATTTTTTTAGAATGTCATATCAGCATTATTTTATCATTTTCATTTGCAGTATTCCTTAACAATTTCTTTTTAATTCTTAACAAAACTGCTTAAAATGTATAAAACAAGAATCTATATAACCTTTTCAATAGTAAAGTTTAAAGAGCTGGAAAGTTTAGGCAGATATACATTTTGAAGAAATTCAATACTAACAGTCATTCCCAAACTACTTTATTTTTATGCATATATATATTTTTTACTATTGTTTATCGACTCTTTGAACAAAATAAAATGCATATAAATCTATCTACATATGCTTTTAAATGGCTAACCTTTAAGAATATACTGAGTCTTAAGCATTGAATACTGCAGATTTATTTTTCCAGTTAAACCATTTTCGAATAGTAAAAGACATTTAAACATTAATACTGTTCAGAAAAGTCTCGAGGTTATAGCACAGCATAAGGTGTATTGGAAATTTTTTTTTTCCAGGCATGCTTTGGAATGTAACAATGTAGAAACAACAAACTAAAAAACACTGAAAGAAACGTGCTTTTTTTTTTTTTTTAGTATTCATTTAAATATACATTTTGTTTAGAACTGCATAGTTTGTTCTGCTTGTATTTATTTAAATAAATAAATTTGGCGATTTTCAAACGGATAGAACGTGAATTCGAATTCATTGTTTTTCGATATGTAACTTTTCTTTACAAGTTAACAATTTCTTAAATAATCATATCAGTATTTTTAATAATTAAGTAATGAATTTTACAAACAAAATATACTTTCTTACGTAGTAGGAAAACTATGTGAGTATATTTTAAATTTATGATTTAATTTATCACTTGTGCAGCCAATGTGTTGAAATCTGTCCTTAAAGGAACGAAAATTAAGTTCTATTTTGGCCATGCATTGCAGTCTCTGTCTTCAAAAAAGTAGATTTAAAAAAGTAGATAATTTCATTAGAAGGCTTAGTTTACTTTTATTTCTGCCCGACTTGTGGCTCAGTATCAACGCACACATGTGATGAGCAATCCACTGGTGGGTTTGCCATAATCACTGTTCAAAAAAAACGAGGAGAATCGATTGCATTTTTAATGCACAACATCTTGCCTCATTCGTCGGACTACCTGGGAGGAGTTTTCCGTGTTTTCTCCTATATGACATACAAATCCGGAGTAGTTATCCAAATATCACGTCTAGGGAATGTAATGCCTTCTTCTTCAGTGGCACGGAGCCAACTCAGACTTCTACCTACGGGTGCTCCATCACAACAGAAGTTGTCTACACCATTCCCTCTTTCCGGGGCCTGATGGCCGAGTGGTGGAATAGGGGTTCGGAATCCACTTTTAAACTGTAGGTCCCGGTCTGTTTAACCCTCGTGTGCACAAGATGACTGTAGAGCGACAAACCAAACCTTTCCCTCCTTCCATGAGACCACACGGGTTCTTGGACTGGGTCTAGTTGTTTCTGTCTACCAAGCGGGATAAGGAAACTTTACTTCTATAACATGTCACGAAAAAGAAAATAAACAGGTGTTAATTTTGACATTTCTCCATTATTCCACCCTTTCTGTCTTGCAGAAATAGTTTAATAGTTCTTCATCCATTCGTCTGTATAACGTTGCATTTGCTACAATGAATAACGATGACTTCAATATAAAGTGATTGGTGCTTAGAAGAACTATTAATTAATTGAACAAACGTGTTTGATACCCTGAGTAACATTTAAAGAGAAACGCCATGCCCAAATCGTAACTTTTTTAAAATGTTTTTAATTCAATGAATTTGAATCATACATATTAAAAATAGTATAATCTTTTCAGACTTTCTACCTTTTATTTTTTTAGTGGTTTTACTGTTTAATTGATACTCATTAATACTAAGACCATTACTCATGAATACCATACATTAACTCATGAATACTAAGACTAGTTTCACCTATGGGGAAGGAAAAGAGGAAGAAACCTTTTGGAAAATCTTTTCAGAGATAAATGCCCGCATTTTCTTGTCACATCGCGAGTAGCTACCAAATAAAATCACACTCAGATAGTCTGCCTTTCAATGCGAAAAACTTGTGCAATTTCTCCCAGTCAATATCAAGTCTGATCGTTCTAGAAGCATTGAATGTCAACAAAGGAATCGAACTAAAGATCTTATCTGTGCTCTAGACCACGAGACACACTAATGATGACATGCTTTCTTTTATTTTGTTCGATGAGCTTCGATTCCGGCTTATTTATACCACCGACGGCGACGAGGGATCATTTCCTTTCATGATTTTTATTAATTTAATTTGATTCTGAGGACAAGAAAGGAAGATTCTCTACCGTGAGACTTTTAGAATAACTGTCCTTCATTTGTGGGTCATACCGGGAAAAAACCCCAGAAAACTCCCGCTATACAGCATGACTCTCGATGCGTAATCGATAGTTTATATACATTATTACAATCACCTTCGAGTCTCCTCTTTTCTGTTGTTGCTGTTTTTTATCCCACTTTGTCGACAGCAACCTCTATATCAAGTCTATGAACCCGTGTGTCCTCATGGAAGGAGGGAACACCTTCTGTTGTGTGACGGAATATCCATAGGTATAATTTTACGCCTTCCTTTAATGGACGCCTTCAAACGGGTTCAAACCAGCCCTTCTGCACACTTATGTTCAGTGTTACAATCTCTCCCCTAATCTGCTGGTTTCTGAAAGCAAAAGAACCCGTTAGTTAGATGTAGCTGATCCTCCCCTGTATGTTCGCTACGAAATTTTCCATTTGAATTTAGCCAGGAATTTAGCCAGGATTTTGATTAACTGACTCTAATTGTGATTTACTGGCAGTAATTGGTTAAAAGCCTAAAAGTAATTCTTTTTTAGGCTTTTTAACCAAATTTTCCAATTTGGCAAACTGATTGGAAAGATATTTTTGTAATAAATAAGGTGCCATGCATTTTATTTAGAACATCAGTGAGATTCATATTCACTTTATGTATGCCACAAAACAGTCCATCGATAAGGATAGGCCAATCGATAAGAGATGGGCTATAATAGAAGGACCTATAAGACAGAACATTTAGAGGTAACTATAAGTTAATAAGGGGCCTAATGGCCGTGATTAGCACTTGGAGGCAGGTTTCGGCTTCGAGGGCCAGCGGTGCCATGGATGCTTGTAGTGGTTCAGAATCCACTTTAAACTGTATGTCCCAGCTAATATGGCTGTTGGGCGTAGGGCTGATAACCCTACCCGTAAAAAGAAAAAATCTCCTGTCTCACAATCTGCCAATAGACAGATGGCCTTGACGTACCATTGGCTGCTGCGCCAATGAAGAAGAAGAAGAATCCATTAATAAAAATTATAAGGCGTGTTCTTTAGGATACCCTTATACATGTTATCACAATCTCCATAAAAGTTTTTATAGCAGTTAACTGCAATAACGTATTCCACCAGTGGATTCAAATCTGTACCCTAAAGCGCACATTAGCACTGGGCTACGAATTTGACATGCACCAAATTAACTTCCATAAAATAAATAAATGGCTAAATGCCAATGATAAATCATTACGGAATATTGTTAAAAATTTAAAATCTATCAAGCATTTCAGAATTTTCATTTTTTTTCCTTTCCACCTACTTTGAACTAAATCTTTAATCTTTCTAAATTGCATAATCAAAAATATTTTGTTTCAAATCTTCAATATTTTAAGCAAAATCTTTCTTTTAATTAAAGAATAAATGAATTAATCTAATTAATCTTCTAGTTATTTTATAAATAGCTATAAATGGCTCATGTGTTCGTAGCAGTAAATCTTTAATGCGCCATCATCTTGTGCAGTTCACTGAATACTTAATTGAAATCAATTTTTTTTTTTTTATAATTTGTTCGACTTTAAAGGCAAGAAGAAAGATTTTTTTATCTGCCTTCTATCGATTATATTTCCACCTACGCTTTAAATCAGCTTAATTTCTTAAGTAAATCGGCATATCTGAACTTCATTTGGAAAACTTTTTCTAACTATTCAAAGAATAAGAAATGTGAAGCTTCAATTGATTTTAATTTAAAGGAGATTTTGCATTGCCTCTTTCTAAGTCATTTTTAAACTGGTTTCACTGTTGTTGTAGGGATACCAAGAAACGTTTATTCAAAGTTTTCTTTGTTTCAAATTTTATTTCGTTCAGTCAAAACGCATCCAGTAAATGCATCTCCTCAAAATATAAAACATCAGAGGTATTATCGTCATAAGTGGCGCAACAGCCCTATGGTAAAATATGCAAAAAGGCTGGCTGCTTATTTGCAGAATTTTGAGAGGTTTTCATTGTACTGGGTAGGTTATTAGTACTACGCTCAACGCTCTAAATAAAGTCATATTAGAAAGGGACCGGATATTAGACCGGTTTAAAGTGGATATCCACTACAAATTCCCCACACTGCCCTGTGGACTTGAACCCGAAACCTGCTGGCCCTGAGTGTCAGAGCGCTAGTCACTCGGTCAAACAGGCCCCATCAGTAAATCTAGAAGCATTTAAAGTATAAACATCAAAGGTGTCTTCACGTACAAAATAATCCTGGATGTAAAATATGGTATAACCACCTATGTACCGTGTAACCATACACCAAGCTTAAATGGGTTGAGGATGTCATTTCATTAGGAATTCAAACAAAAGAGGAAATAAAGGTATAAATCTTGGAATTATTAATGGAAGTATTAATGGATGATGTTTTTAAATATGTTGCAAGCAATATATTTTTATAGCTACTTCACCTGAGATATTTTATCAAACTATTTCTTTTATGCTGTCACCTTGCGCTTTTCCGAAATTCCAGATTTTCAAAACTTAAAATAATAGCTCAAATCACAATAGATTTGAGCCATTATTTTTATCTTTTTTGTCTGAAAAAACTTACTGATTTTTTTATGCAAGCAAAGAGAATTATTGCAGAAATATTTGGTGGTAGAAACCAACTTGATATAGAAAATGTATTTTGTTTGCAGAAGAAATGTTTATTTTTATTTATTTATTTTTCTGACTTCCTGTTATAATAAAAAGAAAAAAATAAGAGTTAACTGAGAATTGCAGCAGCCAGTGAAATTCGAACTCACGACCCCTGGTTTTACGAGACCAGTGCTCTAACCACTGAGCTATGGCGGCTGTAGATAAAAGGCCTGCTGAATAAACAACATTAAACATTTAACTATACCAATTTAAGACATCAATTGATGCAATTAAAATAACTAAAAGAATTAAAGGAAGACAAAACGTTTCAAGCTTTAAAAAAAAGAATTTAATACAGCACTATACAACTCGCCATTTTTTGATAATCTCTTCAAGGATATTATCTTTCATAATGTATTCAGTTTTTTGACTGGTTATTGTGAGCGTGTTTGTTATTTTGAGTGTTTGTTAAAATTTTTGTTAAAAAATTTGATTAATATTCTATATTAGTGGAATATTCAAAATTTGCTATACCAATTTAAGACATCAATCGATACAATTAAAATAATTGCCAGGTGAATTAAATGAAGGCAAATGTTTCAAGTTTAAAAAAATGAATTTAATACATACTATACAACTCGCCTTTTTTCGATAATCTCCTCAAAATGGATATTATTTTTCATAATGTGTTCATTTTTTTGTTGTTATTGTGATTATTTTGCGAAAAATATGTTAAAAAATTGATTATTTTCTCTAGAGTATTCAACATTTACAATATCAATTTAAGACATCAAATAGTGTAATAAAATAATTGTTACCAGGAGAATTAAATGAAGTCCACAAAATATTTCAAGTTTAAAAAAAATTTAATACAGCATTGTACAACTCGCCATTTTTCGATAATCTCAAAATTGATATTGTCTTTCATAATATGTTCATAAATTTTTTGTTGTTGAATGTTTTGAAAAAAATGTGTTAAAAAATTGATGCAGATCAGAACAATTTGAATTTTTAATAAAAATATTAAAATTTAAATACAATGAAAATAATTAAAGCCTTGTTTTGAAAACAGTTCAATCGAAGAAACATTTTATCCTAATTATTTTATCCACATTGTAACATTTATCCCTATTTATTTTATTCCTATTGTAACATTTTATCCCTATTTTATATATGATGACCATAAAATTATCCTCATTACACATTAAGTTAATTTAAACAATGTAAAATAGAATGTATTTTGAAACGTTCATTTTACTTCATTAATCACATTATTTTAAAAGCGATAATTATTCAAAAACCACAATACAGATTGAGATTTGTTCAACCTAATCAATGACGAGTAAAGCAAATAATAGATATTGAATAGATTTTTACAAATATTTCAAGATTTTTCATTTGTGGATAACTATGATAAAATTTTGAAATGTTTAAAAACTAAACGAAACTATTAAAGTTTCGTTTATTATAAAAATATTTCGTAAACATTTATTCAAGGGTTTTTTTTATTATTTAACTTGGGCTCTCTTTCGAAAGAATTATTTTTCGAATGGATGTTCCTGAGGATTAAAACCGAAAGTTTCCTTGATTCAGAAATGATGAATTAGTTTAGAGATCTTTCGTTGATATCTTCTTTAACAAAGTAAGAAATTTTTGGTTTTCTTGCTTTGCCCTAATGTATCTCCAGCTTTAAAAGACTACATATATAGCCTTTAAAAAAAATTTTAGTTACATTTCAGATTTGCTGAAATATACTGAATTGAATTTTTTTCCTTTTGATAGAAATTTTATAAATTCATAAAATAAATTTAAAAATCTTAACTATTTGTAAAAATAAGATAAACTTTTGCACGTTTATAAATGTTTTCTCATAAGAGTTTTAATGTTATATATTAGTTTAATTAAATAAATAGGTACAATATATCAGTTGTAATGAAAATCCTTTTTGTGCGATTCAAATACCATCAAATGAAAACTTAATACGAAAATAAGTTCCAATATGAAAAAAAATTGGATCTTCAATTTTTGGAAGTCTTTTTTCAATTCATTTCTTCAGCCTTCACAAATATAATCGAACTTCATTTGTGATATTCTAAAAAGCAAAACATAAATCTGTTGGTCTAGAAATAGGATGAATAAACAGTAATTACTGAAAATATCTTAAAATGATTCTTATTCTTTTTTGAAAAAAATGTATTAGAACTTGCCATGTTGGACAATGATTCCTTTTGTGTTCATCAACAAACACCTCTTTCGTACAAAAAAAACTGAAAATAATTTTAAATGTAAATTTTATATATAATAATTCATAATTTAAATATAAGCTAATTAAAATATATTTATTACCTAACAAGTTTTGGTTTATGATAATATTAAATAGCATATAAGTTGGGATAAATAATTCTCATGTGTGTTGGTGAAAATTAATAGATTTTGAAACCATTAAATAAATTTGAAATAGATTTGAATAATTTGAAATACTTTAATTTATCTACAATATAAATATTTATTTTATTAATAATTTTATCAAACACTTTTGATGTAAGTCAAAATATTGTGGAGAGTATGTCCCCAGACACGATTTAATGTCCATTATTTAATTACATAGTAAATTAATTAATAGATTTGAAGATTCATTTTTGTACGACGCAATTAAACTTTTGAATTGTTTTAAGCCGGGATAATTAACTTGTTAACATAAATTATTACAAAATATATAGCAAAGAAATCAAACGTAAGAAGATATTTAATTTGTTTGCAAAAGAATGTTTATTTTTAAATATTAATTCCGTATATATGAATTATAAAATCAACGACAAGAACTAGCCACCAGTGAGGTTCGAACTCACGACCCCTGGTTTACGAGACCAGTGCTCTAACCACTGAGCTACGGTGGCTGTGATTGTGGGAATTAAACAATTGTTTTGAAAAATATTCTGTTATTCAGTTGTTAGCAGTAAGGATCTACCAAACATTTCCACAACAATATATAAGCGGACAAACACGTTTGACCTTTAAAAAAAGTTAGACTTTCGACTTAACGCGTTTTTTTTAAGTTCGTTAGACTTTAGAATCCAGGATTGGAGAGGGAGAAAGAGAAAAAAAGGAGTGAAGTGTTCTAGCAGTACAGAGAGTACAATGTTCCTAAAACGAACTTTAATATGATTTTGTAAATATTTACCGTGTTTTTAAAAATAAAAAGAATTTAATACAGAATGTTTTGCCATATTTCGATAATATCTTCAAAATGGATATTATCTTTCATTATCAGTGTTCAGGTTTTTTTCTTGTTATTGTAGAGTGTTTGCGAAAAATATGTTAAAAAATTGATCATTTTCTCTATTTGTGGAGTATCCAAAGTTTACTATACCAATTTAAAACATCAAACAATGTATTTAAAATAGTTATCAGAAGAATTAAATGAAAAATGTTTCAAGCATTTCCAGTTTTAAAAATTCTAATACAGCATTGAACAACTCTCAAATTTCATAATATGTTCATATGTTTTTTTTTTTCGTTGTTGTTGTGAGTGTTTCGCGAAAAATATGTTAAATAATTGGTTAATTTTCTCTGTTATTGGACTATTCAAAATTGACTATACCAATTTAAGATATCATGGAAATGTAATTAAAATAATTATCAGTTGAATTAAATGAAAATAAACATTTCCTGTTTAAAAAAAAATGTAATACAGCACTGTACGTAAAACTTTTTTTGATAATTTCCTCAAAACGGATATTATCTTTCATAACACGTTCAGAGGTGTGTGTTTTTTTTTTTGTTGTTGTTATTGTGAATGTTTTGCAAAACAATATGTTAAAAATTGATTAATTTTCATAACAATTTGAATTACTAATAAAAATATTAATAATTTAAATAGAATGAAAATAATTCAAAAACTCTCTTTTGAAAATAGTTGATAAAAGAAGAAACATTTTATCCCTATTTATTTTATCCCTATTGTAACATTTTATCCCCATTTTATATATGACAGATATAAAAATTATCTTCGTACACATTACGTTAATTTAAACAATGTAAAAGAATGAAGTATTTTGAAAAGTCTATTTTACTTCATTATCATCATCGATTATCTTAAAAGACATGATTATTCAAAAACCACAATACAGATTGGGATTTGTTCAACCTAATTAACGATGAGCAAAGCAAATACTAGATAAGACCTGATATTGCGAGAGATTTTTCCAAAATATATCAAGATTTTTCATTTTGTGAATAACTATGGTAAAATTTTGAAATATTTATACTAAAAGGACTTTAATCTAAACATTTATTCAAGGGTTTTATTATTTAACTTGGGCTCTCTTTTTAAAGAATTATTTTCGAATGGATGTTCCTTGGATTAAATATCCTGAAGCTCGGTGATTCAGAAAATGATGAATTATGTTTAGAGATCTTTCCAGTGATATCTTCTTTATAAAAACAGAATTTTTTGGCATTGCAGAAACAGATCTAAAGATTTATGGAGAAACTCGTTATTATTTTGGAGGAGTAAATCTTTATTACCTTTCCACATTTGCTGAAATATATAGATTGAATTTTCATAACATTTTTAATTCCGACTATTAATTCACACTCTCCCTATATATAAGTTTGTTCAGATTTTTAATCGTAATTAAATACTTTTATTCATCCACCAGAGTTCAAATATATATTTTTTGAACTTATAGTGGATGACACTGGATGTTAATATATTCAAATATTAATTCAGTAATTAAATTTAATTAATTTTAGTTTTGTATGGGTGAAAAAAATTTTCTGTTATATAAGATATTTTAGCGGGATATAAATTTAGGAATGGGGGCTACTGTCACTGGCGAAGCGTGTAGTTCGCTGGAAAAAATTTCTTTTTTCAGATCCTTTTTTTCATTCTGGGATCTAGTCTGAATCAAGGAGGGAACATAATGGAAAATGAAACATGTGAATAAATGAGTGAGAGAGATGGAAAGTGTGTATGTGAGAGAGACAGAAAATTTTTCTAACTTAAAAAATGAATGAAAATTATTTATAAAGGACTTTCTGGAATATAGTGAAAAAAAGTAGGAATTGGCTTACATTTTTTCTAATACTTGTTTTATAAATTGTCAATTAAATTTAAAATATTCTTAATTAAATATAAAATTAGTATAAATTTATATACCTAAATAAATATTTACATATAAGATGCTTTAATGTGATATAGAAGTTTTCGATATAAATAAACCAGTACAAATTACTTAATATCAGGTTGTAGTGAGAATTCTTTCAATTTTTGATTAAATAAAAGAAATTAGAAAATTTTTGAATATATTGAAATCAATTTTTTGATTTAAATAAAAAGAAAACTTAATCAAAAATAATCAGCAACATCACCATATATTGAAGAATTTTTTTTTTTTGTTGTTGTTTTTCATAGCTTTTTATAAGTTGTCATAAAGAAAATTAAAATAATCTTAAGTAGTTTTAAAATTAAAAAATATACTTCTATAAATGATTTTATATAAGTTTTTTAATGTTATATAATAGTTTTTAATTTAACTGAATAGCTACAAGTTGCAATATATCGGGTTGTAATGGGAATTCTATAAATTTTATTTTAAAAAAAATTGAAATTTTTGTAGTGATCAATATAGCCACCCTTTTTTTTAATGGCATCTTCCCATCATTTGTTTGATGCTTTTTTTTATACAATTCATTTTCTTCGGCCTTAAAAATAATGTAACTTCATTTGTTATATTCTAAAAAGCTACTAATCTATTAGAGCAAGGTCTGGAAGAATAGGATGAATAAAACATTATTTCCTAGAAAACTTTGTCTTAAAGATTCATAATCTTTTGAAACGTGGGGATAGAATTGCCATGTTGCAAAATGATTCCTTTTGTGTTCATCAACAAACGCCTCTTTCCTACAAAAAATGCTTTTAGGAATCTCAACTTCTAAATATATATATATATAACATATGAATAATTCATAATTTAAATATAAGCTAATTAAAATATGTTTATTAATAATAAATTTTTGATTTATGATAAATATTAAGTAGCATATAAGTTGGGATGAAAATAATTCGCATGTGTGTTGGTGAAAATTAATAGGCATTTTGGATTCATTAAATAAATTTGAAATAGATTTGAATAATTTAAAATACTTTATCTACAATATAAATATTTATTTTATTAATAATTTTACTGTCACTTTTTGATGTAAGTCAAAATATTGTGGAGAAGGCATCAAAATCCTAGCCACGATTTTAATGTCCATTATTTAATTACATTATGAAATTAATTAATTAGATTAGCAAGATTCATTTTTTGTACGACACAATGAAACTTTTGGAATTTTTAAGACAAATAATGAGCTTTGTTTACATAAATTATTACAATAACATTTAGCAAGCAACAAACTTAAAGCAGATATTTAATTTGTTTGCAAAAGAATGTGTATTTTTAAATATTAATTTCGTATGTATGAATTATAATAAAAAAGAACTAGCCACCAGTGAGGTTCGAACTCACGACCCCTGGTTTACGAGACCAGTGCTCTAACCACTGAGCTACGGTGGCTGTGATTGTGGGGAATTAAATAATTGTTTTGAAAAAATATTCTGTTATTCAGTTGTTAGCAGTAAGGATCTACCATACATTTCCACAACAATATATATAGCGGACGGGGCACGTGTTGACCTTCACGTTAGACTTTCGACTTAGCACTTAGCACGGTTTTTTTTTTACGTTCGTTAGAATCAAAGGAATCGAAGGTTGGAAAAAGAAAAAAAAAGAAAAAAAAAAAAGGAATGAAGTGTTCTAGTAGTACGGAAGGCCTGACAAAGATCCTAAAATGAACTTGCTTTATTATAATTTTATAAATATTTATCGTGTGTTTTAGTTTGTGTGTCATTTTTTGGGCCCTGAGTCAAGACAGCTGTCCAAGTGTTCATGCCAGCTGAATTAGGAAAAATTGTGTGTCATGTGTTGTAATGGTGCAGTGCTGTCGTTTCAATTTTAAATAAAAATGACAGCTAAACATTTCGAATTATCATTAAAGAAATAATTAAGATTCTGTTTTAACAACAACAAAGTTCACTAAATCAAGACCCCGCCCATTTCAGGCTGTAACTAAGGGGTGCCAACTCAAATGATCTTGCGGGCCCCTTTGGAAATGCGTCCTAACACCGCGGGCCATAAATAAAAAAAATAAAAATATATATCATATCAGATTAGACACGCTATTAGACAATTTTTGAAGTGAAAAGTTGAAACATAATGAGTTATTACTATTGTGGTTACTATTATTCTTACGTGTAAACGTAGATAATATAATAATAATGATACTAAACGCATATTGTAAAGAAATATATAATTCTTAAAATGAAGTATAAAAAATATAGAAATATAAACGAGTAAAAAAAAGAAATCATTAAAAAATATTTATTTTACGAGTGCGATATTTGTTTCTCTGTTCTTTCACCTAGCGGCCTGGTGGCCAAGTTGTTAGCGGTGTGGCCATTAGTGCTCCAGGTTCGAATCCTGGCGGTGGCATGGATGTTTGTGAGTGGTTCGGAATTCACGTTAAACTGAGGTCTCGGTCTATTTAGCCCAAAGTATGCACAAGATGACCGCAGAGCGATAAACCAAACAAACAAGCCCACTCTTTCACTAAGCTTTTGCAAATCGTTGCGCGTGCTTCATGAGTTCGCAGAATATAATTTAATTTTTCTGCAAAAACTCATAACTGTAAACTCATCAATAAAAGAGGCAATATCTGTCCTATATTCGCAAGAATATTATTTTAAAAATCAAAGTTTTTTTTCATCATTTCGACAGTAAATTTTTGAACATATGGATGTACATATAATGTATTTGTTTAATACATTGGTTTTCGCTACTTTGGTCATTATAAAATACTTTGTAAAAGTGGGATAAATCTCACGGGCGGGCAAAACGTTCAAGGCCGTCCGTCGGTTGGCTGTCCCTGCTCTAATGAGTACTTTAACTATACGTTTCAACAATGAATCCTTTCTATATTTAACTGTATATATATATGTGTGTGTGTGTGTGTGTGTGTGTGTGTGTGTGTGTGTGTGTGTGTGTGTGTGTGTGTGTGTGTGTGTGTGTGTGTGTGTGTGTAATCGAATACAAGGAATCCATTAATGCTAACACCATGGCTCGGGTATATGTCCGTACGGAGTCTGTCGTTCTAAATAATCAGCCGGTTTTACGCCTTCCGACTGTCTGAACCATGTTCGAAATTATCCAATTGCATGTAATAAATTAGATAGTGTCGTAACGATAGTAAACAGAAAAATATCCGCCTACCATTGTTAACTGCTTAATTGAATTTTTACGCAATAGAAACACACACGCTATGACCCAACACTCATTTACTATGAAAATTTAATTATTTGAATTGATTAAAATAGTATCAAATCTTCGAATCTGAAGAAAAAGTTTTATGATAAAGTTAGGATCCATGTCTTTCGAAACAAAATATAGCCAACGAGGAAGAGTTCAAGGCTGATAGATCCTCCTTTCAAGAACTGGGTTAACCCTTACGTTAGACTTTGGAACTTTTTTCATCCATTTCACTTTGGTACCCATAATGTGGGACGGAGATAGAGAAAAGAGAGAGAAGAGTCCCAGGAAGTTCGGAAAGTACAAAGATCCTTAAACTATTTTTCTTTTAAGATGATTTTTGTAAATATTTTTACAGTTATAAATTTTAAAGAATTGTGTTATTTTGTCTTACATGATGAATCGAGACCAGACGTTGGTGCACTAAAAATTACCCTAAAAATTTTCATACAAATTAACGAGTTATTATTAAAAATATTATTTTAATTATTCTGAAAATAATTAAAATAATATACGAAATCACTTTCAAAATCACTGACGAAAAAAAGATACCACATTTCGTCCCTATTTTCATCTGACAATTATAAATTTTATCTTTCATACGCATTAAAGTCAATTTAAACTATGTAAAAGAATAAAGAACTTAAGCGGATCATCTTACTTCATTAACAATGTCAAAGTATCTTAAAAGCGGTAATTGCTCAAAAAACTACAATTCACATTGAGTTTCATCCAGTCTAATTAATAATCAGTAAAGCAAATAACAGATAAGTACACAATAACAGAGTTGATAATGTACACAAGGGAATGTAAAGAATTTTGCCAAATATTTCAAGATTTTTACTTTTACTGTAACTTTGGTAAACTTTGGGAATTTTTAAGATAATAATTTGGAATATTTAGGATAATTATGAACATTCAACCAAGGTTTTTTTATTTAACTTTCTTTCAAAAGAGTTATTCTCGGATGGATATTCCTCGCATTAAATACCCGATGGATCAGAAATGATGAATTATGTCTGCAGATCTTTCGAGCGATATTTTCTTTATTAAAATGAGATTCTTTATTTTTTTGCATAACCATAACAGAATTGAAGATTTGTAAAGATTGCGTTATTATTTTGGAAGAATAGATCTTTATTATCTCTGACGCTCGGTGCCAAAGGCCATATATTTTCGCCATATATACATATATATGGAAAATAAATGATGTACTATATTACATCTAAAGATTTTTTTTACGTGTGACATTAAAAATGAGGAGCCTGATGCCCGAGTGACTAGTGCTCGCGTTCGTTGCCACAGGCTTTAGTACGGGTTTCGGTGAGGCCATAGATGTTTGTAGTGGTTCGGTATCTACTTTAAAACCTTAAGTTCCGATCTAATATTGCTGCAAAGCTCTGCGGCTGACAATCCTACCCTGTAAAAAGAAATCATTTTAATCTGATAGTATGCAGATGGCTTTAGTCCACCATGGTGTTGTGGCGATGAAGAAGATCTTTATTATATTTCCAGATTTGTTCAAATACATCAATTGAAATTTTTTTCATAATCTTTTTTTAATAAATTGTCGGGATTAAATGTAAAAATACTTTTAAACAAATATAAAAATAATATAAACTTATAATATAAATAATCAGTGGCATAATCACCATCTTTTTTAATGACATTTTCTCAACAGCTTTTAGATGTTTTTTTCAATATATATATTTTATATCCTTTATCTATATATTCTATCGAAGAGAAATACAAGTTTTCTTGATGTGAATGTCTTATATTTTTGTTTTCCAATAGAATCTTAGTTTTTGGAAAAAAGTTATTTTTTCTTTTGAACCTTAATAATAATCTAGTTTCATTTCAACTTGTCTTGAAGGTAGCCAAACCCTTCAAAATGATTCTATAAGATTTGTAATTTAATGCACTCAACTAATGGGGGCTGATGATAGAACAGTGCCTTCCGAATCCCGCATTTGCATATTGTAGTAGGGCAAAACTCCTGAAAGTCAGAGAGATGTTTTACAGACGCTGTCACAATAAACATCGAGTCTATTGATTTCTGAAAGTAGTGATTGCAACATACGTTTCCAGTGAATTCAAAGCAAGCCCTTTTACACACTAACTGCTCTTCGAGTCGAGTACCAATTATCTATTGCAATTAGAAAAAATGAGATATAGTGACAAACATATACGATACCTAAATTATGTATCTATCAGTTGAAGTCAAGTAAAAAATTTAAAAATATATTAAAACTTAGCAAATTTGATGAATAAAAACGAACAACAACGATATAAATATGCATTTACATAAGAATCAAAATAAGCAAGAGAGATCCTCTACTGGAGGTTATTTTTGGAAGTTTTAGTTATACCAATAAAATAGATCTTGTATCATTAACCTAATGTTACCAGATCATTAACCTTCTAGTATCTCTATAATTTTGAGCGTTCCTTTACAAACTGAACTCCATCATAAATAGTTTATGGGATCATTTTTATGATAAACAATTCTATTATCCTTCATTGTTTTACTGCTTTATTTTTCTTAAGGTAATAAAAGCTACAATAGTGATAGTAAAAAATGACATTTAAGATAAATAAACTCTGTCATATAATAAATTTTAAAAGAGCAAACATTCTTGTTAGTTGCATTTAGAATTCATTGATTTATTCCTGATTTTTCCAATGATGTTTAAGGTAATTATTTTTTCATAAATCATTTATTACATTATTAATATTATTGAGTTATTAAATTCAAAATAAAAAAATCAAATTTTCAAAATTATCATATTATACTCTAAGATTTAAAAAAGGAATATCTAAGACGACATAGAATGTTATATGCCAGCATAAAAACAGAAGTTTGGTTTGTCGCTCTACAGTCATTTTGTGCACACTTTGGGCTAATTAGACCGGGACCTACAGTTTAAAGTGGATTCCGAACAACTCATAAACATCCATTCCATCGCCAGGATTCTCACCTGAAGCCTGTGGTACCAAAAGCCAGAGCGCTGGATAATTGGTCATCAGGGCGCTGAAAAAACAGACGAATTAAATACTTTTTTAGGAGAATAATTTTATAGCATTGACCCACCTCTTCCTCTTATGCAAATTGTTATCCAGCTTGGTAGTTATTCGTAAAACTATGAGATGTCCTCGTGTGAGATTTGTTGTCCAAAAGTCAAGTTATATCGGCAAGATCTTGGAATAATCAAAGGTACCTGTTAAGCAGACCTTATATGAGTTCTGTTAGTGATCTAGCTAGCCAAGGAAGTGTTTGACAATCTTGAAGGTCACTTTTTTATTTTCGAATGAGCACTGTTCTGTTGAAATGGGAGTCTAAAGTGCATGAATGAAACAACAACATAACAAGACGTAGAATATCATTGAGACACCATAATGCTGTTAAAATGTGAACCAAAGAGATTCGACTATGAAATGAAATAGCACCCCAGGCTCTGATCATCGCAGGTGGAAGTCAGGTTAATAAGCCATTGCTGTTCTATAAATGTCCTGGCATGATTTATTGCTATTCACGCTGTCTATCATAACTCAATTGGAAGAAAGATTCAATGTTGAAAACAATCATTCACCAGTCAGCATGATTTTGGTCTAACGAGTCCAGCACCACTGCTAATACACTTGTCGATGAGGGACAGTTTGCCCAATATGTGACATGAGTTCATATCTCAGTCTCTGGATTGCCCTTTAATAATATGAGTTCAGGTCTCTGTCTGTGGGTTACACATTAATAATCAATTTAGTTTCCACGTAGTATCATAGATAATGATAAATTAGGGGCTGTGAGAACCTGTAGAATCTTTCGTAACTTTTACTTTCCCTGGTCTTGACTAAGATGCTGTTCACGCACAGTAATCCTTGAAGCGTCTACATGTAACCTCACAACATCAGTAGAATCATCTGATGTGATGTCAAACCTTCTTCTTACGACTGTCCAACAAAATTGAAGCAGACTGGAATCCGTTCGGCGATGACTCTCGCTTTAGTCTTTAAAGAACACAGACATCATCCATGGCGTGAGGTGCTACCACACATACAAAATGAGGTAGTCCTTCTTATTATTTATTCAACGATATATCGATGGCATCTTGGACCTATATTCTTGATTTATGTGTTATCACAGACCATTTCCCAGCAAAATAATTCCAGACCGTATACGACTCGCATATCTTTGGAATGCAACCATATTGTTGACTCTAACTCTGTAGAATTTATCTTGTTAGGTAGGACATATGATTAGAAATCTTTATGATTCCTTAAACAGAATTTTCAATAAACATCACCGTCAGAAAAAAGGTTCATCCATTACTGATTCTAATCAAGAATGTGCAATTTTTAATCGTATATATCCTTGAATTTTTAATCTTTTCATTCATTCCTTTATGTATATTTAATTTCAATAAAAACAATCAATTTCTTTATTGGGCTTCTAGTTTTTAACTACCAAAATTGATTGATTATCCAGTGTTGTTGTTGTTAATCCCCTGAAGAGTACAAGAAAATAAAATATCGTGATGTTCCCGAATACTATTAGCTATGTTCATTACTAGCTCGGAATATAAATCCTCTTCCGAGGAATGGTCCAGACAGATTATCCAAGAATATAATTTTCTTGATGATTTATTGTAAATTTGTATTTATTCTTTACCCTTATTTCTATTTTCACCCCAAAATCCATTATAATTTATTTTATCGAAAAAAATATGGAAATTACATAGAGATCTATTTTTCTAATGTATAATGATTCAAATTTATCACGACAACCGAATAAAAATCATTATGGAGATTATTATTTATAATTTTGATTAAGAGAAGAATCACATGAAAGATCTAATACAGGCGTGTAAGATCTTTTTCAATTCCTTCTATTAACTCACACTCTCCCTATATATATCTTGTTCAAATTTTCAATCGTTCATAAAATACTTTTTATTCATCCACTCAAGATCAAATACATTTTTTTAACTTGTAGTGGATGACACTGGATGTTAATACACTTTTTTTCAAATATTAATTCAGTAATTAAATTTAATTAATTAATTCTAGTTTTTTTAGATTTAAGTTGCATGTATCTATCAACAGATGGCGCCAGATGTAAAAGCAAAATTTCAACTTTATTTGTAAAGGACTTTTCTGCAATATAGTAAAAAAAAAAAGAGTAGGAATTGACTTTAAATTTTTTTTTATATTACTTGTTAAACATGATATTCATAATATACATAGACATAATATATATATATTGGCATAATTTATGGTTTCTGAGTTATTATTTTTCAGAAGAACAATCTAATTCAGAATAATTCTTTTAAATAAAAAGGACAGAATAAATTCGTTTTCATTAGTGATTTTTTGTAGAAACTTTCTTTTAAAGAGAGCTATAAAAATGAATATATTTGATTATTTAGAAAAATTTATTGTGTTCTCCTGTGTATTGATGTACTGATTATTAATTAGGCTGGATAAATTCCAATTCGTATTTTTATTTTTAAAGAAGTGTTTCTTTCAACAATGTTACTGAAAATGAAATGAAAATAAATTCGTTGTTCGCTATTTAAATTAACTTAATGCATGCAAAGATAATTTTTACATTTTGTTACGTTCAAGTAGGAATAGTACTTTTTCACCCGTTTTCAAAATTATTTTATTAAATTATTTTAATTAGTATGTTAAAAACAATTATCAGAAAATTTTTCTTTCATAGAAAAAAATTGCTTTTTCATCCAAACAGGTTTGCGCATGTAATGCATTAATTTAAATACCCTATTTTCAGAAAGTTATTATAAGGGATAAATAAAAAACAAGTAACATTATCCTATTCTAATTTAACAAAAGACGAACAATTACGTAAATAAAGTATTTTCTTGTATAAGTAAAAATGTCAATAAAGCATTGTATAAATAAGTATAGGTTAATAAAGTAAGTTAATAAGTATATGTCAATAAAGTATTGTATAA
Source organism: Caerostris extrusa (assembly GCA_021605095.1). NCBI lineage: Eukaryota > Metazoa > Arthropoda > Arachnida > Araneae > Araneidae > Caerostris > Caerostris extrusa. The sequence goes on along the minus strand of BPLR01008032.1, from coordinate 59,940 downwards.
ATAAGTATAAGTTAACAAAGTAAGTCAATAAGTATATGTTAATTAAGTATTGTATAAATAAGTATAAGTTAATAATGTAAATCAATAAGTATATGTTAATAAAGTATTTTCTTGTTAAGTATCGTCTACATGTTGTGTCTGTATTTGAATGTCTAGAATTGTTCTTATTTATATATATAAAAGCATATTCATTTTCAAAATTGCACTTTGTAAAGTATCTGTGCTTGTATCTAGATTCAAAAGCCTATTTGGATTAGTATATATTTATAAACAAACCTTTTTCAGTTAAGAATATTATAGATAAACAGAAACAATTTTATTAATCAGTTTTATTCTTGATTGCTACGAAAATCAAATTAACTGTTAAGTCACTTATTAAATGTCATATATTAAATACTTTACTTGCTTTTCACTATATTACAAAATTATTTTTTTAATAAATATACACATAATATGTGAGTATGTTTCATGAAAACCAATTGATGCAATGTAGAAATATTTTGCTAGATTCCTTTTGATTTAGTTCTATTCCCCTAGCAAGCAGAAATAATATTATTTCTAATGCTCTGAAGGGTACGTTTCATTAATGAAGTTATGGTCTGGCTATTTTAATTAATTTCTCATGTTTACCCCTTCCTGATATTTCTGGACAACTTGTTACTTATTCTCTTTTTGTATAAATGTACTACTAGTACTTTTCCATTTTGATATGCTTTTGCAATATTTGCGTCTGACTTTTTTATGTTTATCTGCGTCTAATGATTTCTAGTTTCATCGCTGCACTTCGGTTCTTGAATATATATATATGTATAAATGACAATAAAATCCCCTTCCAAATTCTTTTTAAATGAAAAAGATAAAATAAAATTTTCTTGATTATTTATTGTAAATTTGTATTTATTCTTTACCCTTTTATTTATTTTGATCATAAAATACATTATAATTTTATTGAAAAAAACATGGAAACTGCATAGAGATCTATTTTTCTAATATTATTATGTATCACGCCATTCGAAAAAACCCCTTTATCGAGATTACCATTTATAACTTTGATTAAGAGAAGAATCACATAAAAGATTTAATATAGGCATGCAAGATCTTTTTAAGCATGATAATCATAGCATGCATACATGTAATCGATATATATATAAAACATAATTTATGGCTTCTGGGACATTATTTTTCACAACATCGAACTCGGAGTAATTCTTTTGAATAAAAATATCAGGTAAAATTCGCTTTCATTAGTGATTCTTATGGACTTACTTTTTAAGACAACTATGAATAAAAAAAAATCGTTGATTATTTAGAAAAATTTCTTCTGTTCTCTTGTGTCTTGCTGTACTGGTTGTTAATTAGGCTGGATAAATTCCAATATGCATTTTGATTTTTTAAACAAGTGTTTCTTTTACCAATGTTAATGAAATGAAAACAAATTCGTTATTTAAATTAACTTAATGCATACAAAGATAATTTTTAATTTTGCTGTGTCCAAGTAGAAATAGTATTTCTTCAACGGTTTTCACAATTGTTTTATTAAATTATTTTAATTAGTGCATAAAAAAATTATCGGAAAAATTTCTTTCACTGAATAAAAATGTTTTGATCCAAACAGGTTTGCACATTATAATTTAAATACCCTTGGGCCTGATGGCCGAGGGCTAGCGTTCTGGCGTTACCACGGTTACCGGTACAGGTTTCGTAGTCGAGTTCCGGCAGTGCCATGGATGTTTTTTAGTGGTTCGGAATCCGGATCGTAGAGCTCTTCGGGGGTATTGTTACTCCGCGTCCGTAGCTTATCTTCAAGTTACACGCACCCTCTGTGTAGTGCTGAGTGAGTAGTGTCGTAGCAGCCTTTGCATGGCATAAAAGACAACTATCTAAGTATTTGCCAGCTGCATTCGAAAAAAAAAAATTTAAATACCTTTTAGTTTCAGAAGATATTATAATGGATAAATATAAAACAAGGAACATTACCATGTTCTAATTTAACAAATAGCAAACAGTTATGTAAATAAAATATTGTTTTGTTATGAATCATCTGAATATTGTGTCTGAATTTGAATATGTCTCTGGAATTGCTTTTGCTTCCAAATTAAAAACCACGATCATTTTTAAAATTGCACTCAATAAAAGTATCTGTGCTCTTATCTATATTCAAAAACTTGTTTGGTTTAGTATATATTCATAAACAACCCATTTCCACGCAAGACTATTAGCAGATTGAAAAACAGAAACCAATTAAATAATCAATTTTATTCTTGGTTGCTACAGAATCGAACTAAATGTTAAATCACTTATTAAATGTCATACATTAAATACTTTACTTGCTTTTCACTATATTACAATATTATTTTTTGTATAAATATGCACATAATATGAGCGTATGTTTCGTAAAAAGTAATTGATGCAATGTAGAAATATTTTCTAGATTACTTTTGGCTTAGATCTAGAAGTCTAATCAGCAGAAATAATATTATTTATAATGCCCTAAGGGCACGTTTTCACTAATGAAGTTATCAAATGGCTATTTTAATTAATTTCTCTTGTTTTTTTTTCCCTTCCTGATATTCCTGGACAACTTGTTTCTTATTCTCTTATTATATAAATGTAGTACTAGTACTTTTCCATTTTCATCTGTTTTTGCAGTATTTGCTGTTCACTTTTTTTTTTTTATCTGCGTCTAATGATTTCTAGTTTCATCGCTAGACTTCGATTCTTGAATATATATATGTAAAAATGACAATAAAACTCACTTCCAAAATTCTTTTAAATGAAAAAGATAAAATAAAATTTTCTTGATTATTTATTGTAAATTTGTATTTATTCTTTACCCTTTTATTTATTTTGATCATATAAAATCCATTATAATTTATTTTATTGAAAAAACATGGAAACTGCATAGAGATCTATTTTTCTAATATTACTATGTATCACGCCATTCGAAGAAAACCCTTTATCGAGATTACCATTTATAATTTTGATTAAGAGAAGAATCACATAAAATATTTAATATAGGCATACAAGATCTTTTAAGCATGATAATCATAGCATGCATACACGAAATCGATATATATATAAACATAATTTATAGCTTCTGGGACATTATTTTTCAGAACATCGAACTCAGAGTAATTCTTTTGAATAAAAATATCAGGTAAAACTTCGCTTTCATTAGTGATTCTTATGGACTTACTTTTAAGAAAAATTTCTTCTGAATCTTGTGTAAAAACATCTGTTGATTATTTAGGCTGGAAAATTTCTATGCATTTTGTTCTTTTTAAACAAGTGTTTCTTTACTGCTTATTAATTAAATGAAAATTCAAATTTATTATTTTTTTTCAAGTGTTTCTTTTTCAATATATATAATGTTAATGAAATGAAAACAAATTCATTATTCATTCTAGTTTCATCTCTTCGCTTCGATTCTTCATATATATATATGTATATATGATGTCGGTGGTCTTCATTGGTCTGTGTATCCTTCCTGTAGTAATTATTAATCTTAAATAACAATGAAGAATATGTAATCTTTCGGTTGGAACTTTTGAATTGAATTTCAAAGGATAAGAAATAAATTTCGTCTTTTTTGTCATGTAAATTATCATTTTTTTTTTTTTACTTAACTTAAAAAAATGGATAAGAAACTTTTCCGTTGAAGTGAATTGTTCTTTTCCAACAGTTTCATATAATTTGGCCAGTTTACAAGATTGGTTTGCTATAAAAAAAATCACAAAATCGCCATTGTTGGCCCAGGGCATTATAATATGCTATTAACATTATTTACAAACACTACGAGTATACGAAAAGACAGAAAATTTATTATCTAAATGGTGAATAATTTTTCAAATAATAATAATCACTGTCATTACTTTAAGTCAAATATTCGTAAGGTGTGTGTTTTTTTTATTTAAAAAAATAGGGTGAAAATAATATAGAAACTATTTAAACATTTTTTTTTGCATTAAAAAAATTTCTGTATTCTTTGTAGAAAAAAAAATTAATTATATAAAGCAATACAAAATTGTGTTTTTGTACTAATAGTATGCAAAGTTAGTGCATCAGCAAATATTATAAAATTTATCTACATCAAATTAACACTATTGCTCGTATTTATATAATTCTAAATATTTAATTTAATTGAAAGAAATCTTTTCATAAAAATCGACAAAGAAAATTAATATTTTATTACTAGAACGAAACCATATCTCCAATACAAACTATAGCACCAATAGCCAAATAGAAAAAAATTAATAAGAAATATTATTTAATGACAAACACTGGTATTGGCAACTAAAAAACTAATTCGTTCAATCATGTACAAAAAGTTGTTCGAGTAGAAAAATTACGTTCAACAAAATGAAAAATAGAAAAAGTTGAATCAAAAGTTCAAACAATTAAATATCCAACCAAATGAATCTGGGTGCTTTTTATTTCCACATAGCTAATATATAATTACTTTTTTAATAGCTGAAGTTGGGCGAATTTTGGCAGCTGTTTTGATTAACTCTGAACCATCTGCAATAGCTAATTTCTTGCGTTGGCTTTTCATAACGGTAAATAAACTGAAACACCAGATGTAAAACAAACGTAAATAAACGAACAGCTGCATGCTTATATTTTTGCACAAGTAATGACTGTTCTGATGAAATAGAGAAAAAGATATTTGCCATAATACTGAAAACTGTATTTAAATTATTTTTCTGTTCTTAAGTTCACTATAATAAAGCTGTTAAAAAACATGGTATGTACCAAACATAATTTATTTTTGTTTTTAAATATTTTCTTTTATATGAGGAATATTTTTCTGTCTTAAATTCGCTAAATTTCTAAATCTTATTACTGGGAGCATAAACAGACTTGTGGATGCTACAGGTCGCATATACTAATAGTAACCTGACCAATGGATATGAGGAATATTTTCTGTCTTAAATTCGCTAAATTTCTAAATCTTATTACTGGGAGCATAAACAGACTTGTGGATGCTACAGGTCGCAATACTAATATACCAATGGAGGGAATATTTTCTGTCTTAAATTCGCTAAATTTCTAAATCTTCTTACTAAGGGCATAAACAGACTTGTGGATGCTACAGGTCGCATATACTAATTGTAACCTGACCAATGGATATGAGGAATATTTTCTGTCTTAAATTCGTTAAATTTCTTAATCTTCTTACTGAGGGGCATAAACAGACTTGTGGAGGCTACAGGTCGCATATACTAATTGTAACCTGACCAATGGATATGAGTAATATTATATGAGGAATATTTTCTGTCTTAAATTCGCTAAATTTCTAAATCTTCTTACTGAGGGCATAAACAGACTTGTGGATGCTACAGGTCGCATATACTAATTGTAACCTAAATATTTTCTGTCTTAAATTCAAATGGTAGAGCAGAAAAGCAAACACTTCCGAAAATTGTTTAATGTACAACGATTATTCATTAGAAAATGTAACCATTCGTTTTAAATCTGGAGAAAGACGAATCCATTACTTTTCAGGGGGTGCTAATCAGACATACGTAGCTCAATACTGCATGTTTATATTTTGCACAAGTAATAACTGTTATGATGAAATAGAAGAAAGATATTTGCCATGGTGTTGAAAATTATTTTTAAATTATTTTTCTGTTCTTAAATTTACTTTAATAACACTGTTAAAAAACGTGGTGTGTACCAAACAATTTCTTTTTGTTCTTAAATATTTTCTTCCATATGAGCAATATTTCCTATCCTTAAATTAGCTAAATTTATAAATTTTCTTACTAAGGGCATACACAGAATTGTGGATGCTATAGGCCACATATGCTCATTGTAATCCGACCAATAGCAGCTCAGAAAATGAAAACACCTCGGAAAATTGTTTAACGTCCTACGGCTATTCGTCGGAAAAATAAACATCCGGTTTAAAGCTGGAGAAAGACGAATCCATTTCTTGTAGGGGTGCTAATCAGACTTTCGTTGCGCAAACTAGTTTAAAAAAAAAAAAAAAAGGTTTAATATTTAGTGCAAAATATTTTTCGTCTAATTTTTATTTTGGTATTACATAATTTAAAATTTTTAGTAAATAAAAATAAAAATTATTTTTATTGTTATTTAAACATCTCCCAAATATATTTTTCCTCCTATTACACAGTTGTTTGAATCCATCTGAATTGACAGCTTGCCATTATTCCAAATAGTTGTCGAATTACATATATTCCATCTACACATATTTAATTTAAAAATAACACAATTAAAAAGAAACAAAATAAAGTTACGCATTATATGATATAAATTTAACATTGTAGTGTGCAGGTTGGGCAACCAGATTGTAACTGGGTGTGATTGGGTTGAGATATTTGAAGCACAGGTTGGAGAACTGATAGCTTTATTACCCACGCACAAACACGACACACGTACAATTAGCGACATACAATAGACACATCTAAAGACAGATAATTATAGATTCACAGAACAACTAAATACATATTCGTGGAAGGATTCCACTTCTAAACCGAAATGGCTCGGCTACGCCCAGAATATGCAAAATATACCTACCTCTCCTAGTGAGAGTCTGTAGGCCTACTAATTAGCAGGGATGCGCTAAATATATTTCCTCTCGGGGTGAGGCTGTAGATCAACTAAACGTTTCTCAGCAGAAGGCCATGGTTATGTTGTGCTTCTCTTGGATGAGAGTCTCGAGGCATACTGACCATTTCTTCTGAACTTCATAAGGCACTCGCCAGTATGTAGGAGGAAGCACGGTTACAACATATGTTTTTAGTAACCAAACTCAAAAGTAACTAATAAATTTTTTTTTAAATTTAATATTCATTCTTAAAATTTTCACTGAAAGAACAGGTGTTTTTTTTTTTTTTTTTTTTCATATTAAGGGCTAAAATTGTTTACGATCATAACAAGTGGGCTGAAAAGTTCGTAGGCTGACACATGGCGCTACTAGTATTAAAACCATATGATTTTTAGTTAGCCCTAACCTTCAAAAGACACGTGTATAAATTTGACAGCGGTTTCACTATTAATGTGTGAGTTACAGCATTTTTGGTGTTCATCACGTGCAGTCCACTCAACTGACTGCCGATTGGACTCCGGTATGAAATGATGGAGCCATATTTCATCCATTGTCACATATCGACGCAAAAATTCGGGTTTATTACGATTGAACAGCTCTAAACACTGCTTAGAATCATCAATTCGTTGTTTTTTTTTTTTTTTTTTTGGTCGATTGTGAGCTCGCACGACACCCACTTTGAACAGAGCTTTCGCATATCCAAATATTCATTCACGATAAGTCCAACACGTTCCTTTGACATCTTTAGGGTCTCAGCTTTCTCAATCAACTTCCCTTTACGGTTATCAGAAATTATTTTGTGGACTTTTTTTGATGTTTTCGTCGGTAACTGCCTCTTTGGGGCGTCCACTGCGTGCATCGTCCTCGGTGCTCATTTTCGCCTCGTTTAAATTTAGCAAACCCCTTCTTACGGTTGATTTTCCTGGTAATAATGTTCCGAATAATGTTTATCAAGCCAAGCCTTGGCTTCAATAGTACTTTTTTCGCCGAAAAGCAATGTTTTATTAACACACGAAATTCCTTTTTTATCCATTTTTTTAAACTAACAAAAGTTGCTTCACTAAAAAGGCTATAACTCACATACTAATAGTGCAACAGCTGTCATATTTATACGCGTGTCTTTTGAAGGTTAGGGCTAACTACAATTCATATGGATTTAATACTAGTAGCGCCATCTATGTGTCAGCCTATGAACTTTTCCGCCCACCTGTTATATGCCTAAACAGGCTTGCCTATTTTAATGTATTTATCAAACAATAACAATGTCTTCTTTCTTAAGGGAATGTTAAAATGGATCCTGTCTTTGACCATGATTATCGTAGACATTAAAAAATAATTAAGAAAAATCCAGCATCCAAACTATAAAGTTAAATCTATGTAATTGGCAAAAGGTTCATATCTTCTGGATTATTTAAAATAGAAAACATTGAAAATTATACCTTTACTTTTTAATTGAACTACTTATAAAACTGGATCGTGTCCTCAGTTTTAATCTTTCATCAAAATCGAAATGCCTTTCAAAAAATATTAATTATAGTTTTAAAATAAATAATGAAGCGAAGTATGCATAACGTACATGCCTTAATGTTAATAATGTCAAAACTTATATAAGTGTAACAAAAAAATATATTTTCATGATAAAGAAAAAAATGATTTTGATTTTTAAATTTATCATGTAAAAGTTCATTATAATAGAGAGTTTTTGCATACCGTATTTTGGACGTCCGTTAGCTTTTTCTCCCTAGCGCATGCTCATAGGAAATTGTGCATGCGTATCTGTAATAATATTTCCCATGAGCATGCGCGCTAGGGAGAAAAAAGCTAACGGACGTCCAAAATACGGTATGCACAAAACTCTAATAAATCAAAAAATTGTTTTTACAAACAAAATAATTGTTTTTCTTTTTGTTGACCAGTACAATCTCTCCGTAGTTAAATTATCTGTCTTATTTTTCTATTTCAAACTTTTGTTTACATATCTGGTTCATTATAATCTTTCAATTACACCATTGATTCTTTATGCCTTCATTAGCATATAGATAGGACATTATATTTTAAAGTAAAAATTAAAAATGTAAAAGTTTATCAAAATGTTTTTAATATTTTTACTTATAACAATGTAAATCAATTTTTCAAAGTTACAAATTTTTCAAATATGTGTTTTTTTTTTTTTTTTTTTTTTTTTTTTTTTTAGAGCAAGATATAGATTTTTATTTCCAAATAATAAAGCTGACAGTATTTTTAATAAATTTTATATTTATTAACAGCAATGAATATATATATACAGAATTTTCAGACATTAAATTTAAATTAAATAAAAATTCTACCATTTCATTACAGCTCAACATAGCATATTATATATGTATAGCATATTACATATGCATTATCTATATTAAGTATATAGATAATGCATATGTAAAATCTCTAAATTTTTTTATGTTAAAAAGTTGTTTACACAAAATATTTATAATAACAACGTTTACACAAAATATTTATAATAACAACGTTTACACAAAATGATTTATAAAAAGGTAAATAATTTATGCAACACATCATGATACAATAAACTACAAAAACAGTGGAATAATAAAACCTCGATTATATAAATAGCAAATTATTTTTAACAGTCAAATTTAAAAAACTTAATTAAATCATTTGATGTGAATTTATTCATAAAATATTTACAACGTTTCTATATTTGATATGCAGTGAATGAAAATCCTTATGAAGTGTAAATGAAAACAATCTATAGTGAGCTAATGAATAGGAACTTGCTCTAAATAGCAGTAATTGTTTAATAGCTCTTTCTATTAGAATTAAGTGTATTGTTTACAAATAAATATTTGCATGAAAAGATAATAAAATTTCTTCTACAATAAAAATAATAATTATTCTGGTATTCAAATTATACAGAATTGCTTTTGTATTCTTGTGAAAATAAAAATTTTCTTTTTTCAGGTTTATTTTACAATTAATAAAGAAACAGACACACAAATAGATGAAAAGTTGATGACTGAAAATTTAACCTGACTTTATTTAGGAATAATTTATCATCAGAAAATCGTCGGTATATTTTCTGATTATTTCATTATACCATATAACTTTGTTAGCCAAGTATTCAGTTCATCTACTTTATTTGTATTTACTTGATCTAAATAATAGTAACTGTCTAATAGCTCTTTATATTAGAATTAAACATATTGCTTACAAATAAATATTTACATGAAAAAATTAACAACAGAACTTCATCTACAATAAAAAATAATTATTATTCTGGTATTCAAATTATTCTGATATCCTTTTGTATGCCTGTGAAAACAAAAATTGTCTTTTTGAGGTTTATGCTACAATTAATGAAAACAAAGATACATATATAGATTTCGCGATATGACTTAAATCATCTTTGAATGAAGTCAGGCTAAATTCTATCAGCAGAAAATCTTCGGTATATTTTCTGATTATTTCGTTATACCATATAACTTTGTTAACTAAGTATCAGGTTTTGGATCTCTGGATATCTCTTCTTCTTTGTAACTTGGGTATGCATAAAAACAAAAGACAGCAAAAAAATGTAGAAGCACTTATTACGTAGAATACACCTGCATAAGATCCGCCTCCATCTCTGAAGTAACCTAAAAATAAGTAACATAAATTTTAAAAACAATTATAAACAGGTCTATTTTTACAGTTATTACTTATTTACTTATTAACATTTTCATCATCATGAATACTTTTTATAGTTACTTATTTTAATAGACATTTTAGAATAGCATAGCTACTGAAATTTTGTATTTTGTTTCTAAAATGGCAGATATATAGCGGATTCAGCTTTATCTAGCGTGAGCATGCTACATTATACCTCCAGAGACTTATTAATTGATTTAACTATATTCCATATTTGATCTCCTTTTCTAAAAAAAAAAAAAAGGGAAATTCTTTGAATTATAAGGATAAATTTTAAATTTTTAAGTCTCTAATATAAAAATTAATGATAATGTGAAGTAAAAATAATGATATAAAGTAAAAACATTATGTTTAAAAAAATAATGCACCTGTGAATTTACTTTAATTGATTTTTACTGTTATTATTATTATTATTATTATTATTATCATCATATTGAACTTTTTTTTTTTACATTTTAATTATTTACGATTATTTTATATTGAAATTGTTTAAATATATTTATCAGCTATTAACATTTTCCACTATTTTATTAGTTTACATTTTTTTTTTTACATTTTAATCATTTATGGTTATTTTATTTTATGCTTTTCATTTTGAAACTGTTTAAATATATTTATCAGTTATTAACATTTCCTTTAAATTCATTAATTTAAATCCCTATTTCATTTTTAGGGACATTATCAAACACTATTGAATTTAAAAGTATTATTCCTAGGTACAATAGCATATCTTACATCAATATTTCACATCTAAAATATCTTTTAATTAGGTATTTATGAAATAGCATACTCAGAATTCGTTTTATTTAATTCCTTAGAAAGATAATTATAGCATCAACAATTATAACTTACTCAGAAATCAAACAAAGTCAGAAATAAAATATCTCTTTTTTTACCATCTTTACTTTAATTTATTAGTCAAATAAAATTCTCAAGTCAGACAACGTTTCGAAAGTATGATCCTTAATGCAGTATACTTTAGAATGCAAATAAAAAAATACGAGCTTAATTAGAACATTTTTCATTCATAAATTATTTGGTAATTTTTCTGAATGGTCCTAATTTATGTGATTATGTACTAAATCACGGAGATAAAATTTTAAATGAATATTTGAATAATTAACCGAGCTCTCTCACTATATTTGAAACCATTAATGTTTTATTTCCACCTTTTTTTTCCTGCAAACAGGAATGAATAATGTAATTTAAAATTCCTTTTATTTTGATTGATCCTATCAAATCTTTCAAGATTTCATTTGACTTTTTAAAAAGAATTTTCCCTTTCGTGGGGAAAAGCTTATTTGAAATATCCCTAAGCCTATTTGGAATAAAGGAGATCTAGAGGTAATTTTTCAGATGGCTTTTATTATCATAGCTTATTTTTATGGATTGGATGTTCGTTTTCTACACTACTTTGGATTAATTCCTTACATTATTTTGAGATAAAGGTTTTCGGATCTGGATTGTATTTGTGTCTTTACTTAATTAAAGATATTAAAGGAAGTATATTAGATATCCTTAGGTATTTGAAATAGAAGTATTTAAAATATCCTTAGGTATTTGAAATAGAAGTATTTAAAATATTCTTAGTATTTGAAATATTCTTAGTATTTGAAATATCTTGAATAGAAGTATTTGAAATGTCTTGAATAGAAGTAAAATATTCTTAGTATTTAAAATATCCTTAGTATTTAAAATATCCTTAGGTATTTGAAATAGAAGAATTTAAAATATTCTTAGTATTTGAAATATCTTGAATAGAAGTATTTAAAATATCCTTAGGTATTTGAAATAGAAGTATTTAAAATATCCTTAGGTATTTGAAATAGAAGTATTTAAAATATTCTTAGTATTTGAAATATCTTGAATAGAATTATTTGAAATATTCTTAGTATTTGAAATATCTTGAATAGAAGTATTTAAAATATTCTTAGTATTTGAAATAAAGGTATTTGAAATATCTGGAATAGAAGTATTTGAAACAGAAGTATTCGAAATATCTTGAATAGAAGTATTTGAAAAATTCTTAGTATTTGAAATATCTTGAATAGAAGTACTTGAAATATTCTTAGTATTTGAAATATCTTGAATAGAAGTATTTGAAATATTCTTAGTATTTGAAATATCTTGAATAGAAGTATTTGAAATATCTTGAATAGAAGTATTTGAAACAGAAGTATTCGAAATATCTTGAATAGAAGTATTTGAAACAGAAGTATTAGAAATATCTTGAAAAGAAGTATTAGAAATATCTTGAAAAGAAGTATTAGAAATATCTTGAAAAGAAGTATTAGAAATATCTTGATTTGAAATATCTTTAGGTATTTGAAATATTTAAAATATCTTTAGGTATTTGAAATATTTGAAATATCGTTAGGTATTTGAAATAGAAGTATTTGAAATATCTTGAAAAATATTTGAAATATCGTTAGGTATTTGAAATAGAAGTATTTGAAATATCTTGATAAATATTTGAAATATCCTTAGGTATTTGAAATAGTTGAAATAGAAGTATTTGAAATATCCTTAGGTATTTGAAATAGTTGAAATAGAAGTATTTGAAATATTCCTAAGCCTGTTTGTAATAAAGAAGAACTAGAGTTAATTTTTCAGATAGCTTTTTTATCATGGATTGAAAGTTCGCCCCTACACTACTTTGGATTAATTTTTACATCACTTTGAGATAAAGGTTTTTTTTTCGGATCTGGATTTTATTTCGTTCTTTACTTAATCAATGATATTAAAAGAATATAAATTTGTATAATATATATAAATTTGTATTCATTCAAGATTTTTTAACATGTTACAGAATTTAAAAATTTTTAAATACATTTTTTTAAATTAAAAGAAAGGTATATAGATAATTTATGTTCCATTAAATATATTATAAATAATAAAATAAGTTATCTAATGTAAACATCGAAAAAAAAAAAAAGAAATTTTTTCAAATCCGTTTTTTTTTTATCTCACTTGATAGACAGCAACATCTAAACCAAGTCCAAGAACCCATTTGATCTCATGGAAGGAGGGAAAAGGGGCAGCTTCTGTTGTGATGCAGCACCCGTAGGTAGAAGTCTGACTTGACTCCGTGAAGCTGACTTTTTACAGGGTAGGGTTGTCAGTCCTACATTCAACGCTCTATGTTATAAAGTGAGAGAGACTATATAATGTAGATTAGACTACGGCTTAACGTGGAAATTAGAACCTATTAGACAGGGACCTACTGCTTAAAGGGGATTTCAAACCACTACAAATATCCGTGGCACCGCCAGGACTCGCACCGAGCGCTAGTCACTCGGCCATTCAGGACCATTTTTCCCTGATACAATAACATATCTCACATCTATATTTCATATTTAAAATATCCTTTAATTAGGCATTAGTCAAATAAAATTCTCAAGTCAGATAACGTTTCTAAAGTATGATCATTAATGCAAGTATACTTTAGAATACAAATAAAAAATACGAGCTTAATTAGAACATTTTTCATTCATAAATTATTTGGTCATTTTTCTGATCGTCCTAATTTATGTGATTATGTACTAAATCCCGGAGATAAAATTTTAAATGAATATCTGAATAATTAACCGAGCTCTCTCACTACATTTGAAACCGTTAATGTTTTATTTCCACCTTTTTTTTCCTTTCAAACAGGAACGAATAATGTAATTTAAAATTCCTTTTATTTTGATTGATCCTATCAAATCTTTCAAGAATTTATTTTACTTTTTAAAAAGAATTTTCCCTTTCGTAGGGGAAAAAAGGTTATTTGAAATATCCTTAAGCCTATTTGGAATAAAGAAGGTCTAGAGGTAATTTTTCAGATGGTTTTTATTATCATAGCTTATTTTTATAGATTGGTAGTTCGTTCCTACACTACTTTGGATTAATTCTTTACATTATTTTGAGATAAAGGTTTTCGGATCTGGATTTTATTTGTGTCTTTAGTTAATTAAAGATATTAAAATAAGTATATGAAATATCCTTAAGTATTTTAAATATTTTGAATAGAAGTATTTGAAATATTTTGAATAGAATTATTCGAAATATTTTGAATAGAAGTATTTGAAATATTTTGAATAGAATTATTCGAAATATTTTGAATAGAAGTATTTGAAATACCCTTGTGTATTTGAATAAAAGTATTTTAAATAACCTTGGGTATTTTAAATAAAATTATTTGAAATATTTTGAATAGAAATATTTGAAATATCTTGAATAGAAGTATTTGAAATATCTTGAATAAAAGTATATGTAATATCTTGAATAGAAGTATATGAAATAGAAGTATTCGAAATATCTTGACTAGAAATATTTGAAATATCTTAAGTATTTGAAATATTCTTACGTATTTTAAATATCCCTAAGCCTATTTGGAATAAAGAACATCTAAGAGGTAATTTTTCTGATGACTTTATTATCATAGCTAGCTTATTTTTATGGATTGGAAGTTAGTTCCTACACTACTTAGGATTAATTCCTTAGATTATTTTGAATTAAAGAGTTTTCTGTTCTCAATTTTATTTTGTTCTTTATTTCATCATCATGATTGGCGTAACAGCACCATGGTGAGCTGAGGCTGTCTGCCTACTGGCAGATTTCGAAACATGAGAGGTTTTTTTTTTTTTTTTACGGGGGTAAGGTTATCAGCCCTACGCTCAGCGCTCTACAGTCATGTTAGACTGGGACCTACAGTTTAAAGTGGATTCCGAACCACTACAAACATCCATGGCACCGCCGGGACTCGAACCCGAAACCTGTGGTACCGAGCGCCAGATTGGTTTTTTACTTACTCAATGATATTAAGAGATGTATATAAATTTGTATTCATTCAAGATTTTTAACAGGTTTTAGAATTTTAAAATTGATAAATGCATTTTTTTAATTCTAAAGAAAGGTATATAGATGATTTAGTTTCTTTAAATATATTATAAATAATGAAATAATTAATATGATATAAATACCGAAAAAAACTTTTCAAATCCATTATTCTTATCCCACTTGATAGACAACAACAGCTAGACCAAGTCCAAGAACCCTTGCGGTCTCATGGAAGGATAGAAGGGGGGCAGCTTCTGTTGTGATGGAGCGCCCGTAAGTAGAAGTCTGACTTGGCTCCGTGTTGTTGAAGAAAGAAGGCAGTGCCTTCCGGAAGAAATTTTAAGGTAACTACCCAGCATTTGCGTATCGTATTGAAGAAAACCGAAACACTCCCACCAGGTAGTCTAACTAAGATGCTGAACATCACAAACGCCATGGAGTCTCATCGTTTTTTGAAACATTATGTACAACAAAGTCGCCAGCGAATTGAACCTCAGCCCTAACACTCACTAGAGGCGTACGTTACCACTGAGTCACGAGTCGGGCATGTTTCATTAAATGTACTATAAATATCAAAATAAGTAATGCATTATAAATAATGAACATAAAAAAGTAATCTTTTCAAAACCGCAATGTAATCAATGATATAAAATACTATTAAATATTTAAACAATAATTTATAGACTTTAATAATTTATGCCATTTTTGCTTTAATAAAACTATTAAAATATATTTTACGAGTAAAATTATGTATTATAAATAATAATTATTCATTACGTTTAAAACTTATACATTAATTTTTTTTTTTTTTTAGCAAATAATTTTAATTAAATATCACCCTTTTCTTAAAAGTTTTAGTTATTGTTACTTATTTATTTTTGAAATCTTTTACGGTAAATTTTACTAATCGTATTTCTATATTAATTTAATATCTCAAGGAAACATTATATAAGACATCTCAGCACCAGATTTACAAACTTGTAAGAGAAATAGGATATATCTAGACGAATCATATTGAAATGCTGCTTCGGAAATGCTTTCCTGACGCAGAAAATGGCGTTGTATGGTGGGAGTTCCGAGTGTTCAAACAGACACTCTTAATTTCACACAACGGTAGTGGGATGACTGATCATACGAATACCGAACTATCGGATATACATTTAGCTTAGGGACTGCCGAGTGAAAGGGGTTAATCACACAGCACTTGTACATGAAGGATATTAGATGAAGCATACTACCAACTATAAAACGGCAGGATGGCCAGTTGGCTAATGCTCTGACCTTTGGTACCAAAGGCTTCAGATTCGAATCCTGGAGGTAACATGGATGTTTGTAAGTGGTTCGAATCCCCGTTAAACTTTAGGTCCTGGTCTAATTAACCTAAAGTGTGTAAAAAATTATCGTAGAGCGACTAACCAAACCCAACCATAACTCCTTTGAACGTTTGCACCAGATATTATTTGAGATGAACATCCTGAATCGTGAACGAAAGAATTCTATAGAAGATCAAATAGGAATTCGAATAGAGGATCTATAGTACAATATGGCGATATATCGCTCCGCAGTGTCTAGAGAATTTTGCGGGAAGACGACATACATCGGCAATTTACTTCTTATTACAAATAATAATGAGTTTAATAATTAATGTTGATGTACATTAATTATTAAACTCATTATACTCTTACATGATGCCTTTTGATTCTTAGTATTTTTTGTGCAAACTACCTTCATCGGGAAAGCATTTCGTACACTGTAATGCTATATGATTCCGAGTCATTTAGGCATCCTTGAAATTTGTACACCCGATACTAAGACAACTTGTATAATGCGTTATTGTACTGGTGATAGACCATCGGCTGAGGAAGTGTCCACTCTAATGAGAAGTAAGGGTTGCTGACCCCAATCCCATCCCCTCTTGACGAATTTTCTTAAAGGGAGGTTTTTGGAGAATGAGAGGAAAAGTGTTTCTGGGCGAGTCGACAAGAAGTGTTGTTTGTATAAAAGTGTTGTTGTATAAAATATATTCAAATTATATATTGCGTTAAGATTTTAGAGAATGATGTTGGACATCCTTACCTATTATCGGTGATATGGCCATAGTAATAGGGGATGACAGAATTGTTACTGATGCAATAGCAGTTGCTTGTAAGTCTTCATCAATAAGTTCAGCTACTATTGGTGCACATAGGATAATCACACCGCACTGACCCAACTCAAATACAGTGATAAGGATAAGTAGCATTATGTAGCTCGTAGAATAAACTATAGCTGTAGCTGCTAAACTTACACATAAATAACTAAGAGCAGCAAATTGGCTTTGAGATAGGTAACCACGTTCTATAATCCAACTTAGGCTGAAATAGCCACACATATCCGAAGCAGCTATCCACATTACAAGGTATGTAGAGTAAGTCAGTGAAATGCCAATGTCTGTGGCATGATCAACAATGACAGTCAGGAAAGTAGTTATTGAAAAGTAATAAATACCGGAACCTATTATCAGAATTATGTATATGGGTTCACAAAATAAACGATATATTTCCCATTTTGATGATGGTTGGTCTGAAGGATTTTGAGAGATGTGGACAGATGGCACTGATGATTTAGATGATTTGTGGTTCTTTTCGCATCCACCGTTATTTAAACATGAAGGTATTTGCAGTAAGTTATCTTCTGGTATTTTTTCTGTAATTGAAGATTGTTTATCTATTGGCAATATGTTCTGTTTATCTATTGATGAAATGTTCTGTTTATCTATTGTCGAAATGTTCTGTAAATTCTTTTTGGGAATGTCAAATTCTTGAATCCGATATGATTTTATGTGGACTGTTGATGGTGTGTGGAAAACTTTCATGATCCACTGGTGGTAAGTACTTTGGATGCCATCGGTATTTGTTGGTGAGTCTTTTAATTGTGATACATCAATTATTATCGATGGACTACAACCATTTTCTATAGTTTCTGAATTCCTCTTCTTGTAACTTTCGCATCTACATCCATTTATGGCGTTTTCTTTGCGTTTTCTCTTTAGAATAGCATTTCCAATGAATTTATTGTCAGAAAGCGTGTCTGTTATGCTGGTCTTACTGTACAGCATACTGTTGGCTCTTTTCTTGGTTGGTACATTTTCTTCTGTAGTTGGTTTGTTGAGCAGCATCACTGCAACAGCAGGTATGCTGTTCAGCATCAAGCCAGATATAATCAGAAATGTACCAGACAGCCCGTATGCCTCTACTGCGTTTTCTATGAGGGGAGAAAGAAGCAAAGTGCCCAATGATGCTCCAGATATGTTCAAGCCGTTGGCTTTCACCCTGTGCTTCACGAAATGTTCATTTAAAATAACATTCAACAATGATGTCTCCAGACCCAGGGAAATTCCTAAAAGAAAAGAACGATTATGTCTATTTTTTTTAAATAAAGGGCCAGTATTAATTCGAATTGATGAAACATGGAACTAAATCGATTTACCATAATATCATAATTTACCATGGTATTATGGTAAATCGATTTAGTTAACAAAATTAGTAATTGATCAAAGTTATAACAAATGTACTATAAATTGAGTTTTACATTTTTTATAACGTTTTTTCATTAAATTGCTATATGTCTGCATAAAAATATTTTTTTTAATTTCGATAATGGAATACATTAATCATTTGAAGATAATTTGATAATTAATGTCATGATTTACCATTTACCTGCTTATAACTCGCTAATTGTAGACTTAAATGTCTTAAAACTTCGAGGTGCTGTTGTATAATTTGTGTACGGGGTTTTTTTCTGGTTTTTTTATCATAATCAATTCAATAAAATCACCACAAAACAAATTTCCACCAATAAAAATTGACAAAACTTTGTGCGGGAAGATGTCTGCTGCAGGTAAAGAAGTATTATTGTTGTTTACAGTAGAAGAGAGAAAACTAAAAAGCCAAAATTAGACAGGAGGCGAAGCTCATTATGCATCTGTATGTGCTAGTGGATGAAGAATTTCTGGAATTGAGTTAGTGATTTTCATGCAAAAACACTTTCGTAATAAAAATGAAACATATTATCAATGTAGACATTCGTATTTTTTTGATTATTTAATTGAGACAATTAAATAGAGTCACTTAAGTAACAAAAGGCACTTAACAAACATCAATAGACACTTTTGGTATCGGAACTCTTTAATCACAAAACAAAAATGTTGCCAGTACACGAGTTGCTTTATAAAAAGTTTAAAAGCCCTTCACATAAAACAAAAATAATGATTTATTGTGAAGCTAATCAACTAATTGTACTTCCTCTCGGGTGAGAGTCTCGAGTCCGACTGATTATTTCTCTTGAACACCACAGAGCGCTATCGCCAGTATGTAGGAGGAAGCATGGTTACAACATTTATTTCCAAAATGTATATTTTATACTCTTATATTTTTTTTTTCTGTTTTGGGAAAATGATATTTTTCCTTTCTGGTAGCAATTTGAAGGAAAAAAATTATACCTTTTAATTCAATATTATTATAAAAGTAAATTTATGTTATTATAAAATAATGCCTTTTATTTAATGCTTCTATTAGCATATGGAGAAAAATTAATGATGTAAATAATTTCGACCTTGAATAATTTTTCAAAAAAATTAATAATTCATATTAATATTTTATTTAGATTTAACTCAAATAAGTTTAAATATTACTTATAAAAAGGGAATAGTATCTCTTTTTAAAAATACTTATTAAAAAAAAAATAGGACAAGGGTACTTTGTAAGAAATAGAGAACAAATATTCTTTTTAACATTGAACTATTTGAAAAATATTAAGTTTGATTACAAATCACTTTCTGAAATGTATAATAATATAATTTAAATTTTCAATAATCACAATTACTTGACATCGGCATTGATGACTGTTTTCACATATTCCGATAGAGTTAGTTGAGAATATTTAAACCACAAAATGGTAGTTCAAAAATATTGCGAACTGGAGTTAATGCAACAAATACTATGAATACCAATATAAAATTTTAATCGCAGTTATTCACAAAAATTAAAAAACACATGCTATTGTGATAATAGCATAGCATTTGCAAAATCATAGCTAATTAAACTTTAATTTTACAAAAGTAAAGTTTTATATAATTCATAATACATAACTATTATTAATAATAAAAACCTTTATAAGTAAATTTAAATTATATTAATGTTATGATTTTTAAAGAATAGTTATGTATATTTTTGTTCAGGAAATTTAATATTGTATAATTCTACATTTCAAAAAGTATTTGCAATTTCTATTGAAGAAAAAATGCTGAATTGTTATTAGAAATAATTGGTTCATTTCCACAAAAGCACATATAAAAATAAAATTATAAAATAGAATGAAAAATGTATATAGTATATATGTGCGAATTTTGTATCTACAAAAAATTGCATGAAATCGTATAAAAAGTATAGCTTAAATTATTGTAATATGCACATTGCACATAAATATAAATTAATTCATTGTTTCGTGAATGAAATTAATACAAATTTTATCAATGAAACATTTCAACGATTAATATGAAATTTATTATAATATTCAATAAATGTTAATTTGGTTGAATTTGGGAGAAATTGAAAAATATGTTTAATGTATATTAAGGAATTACGTTCTTAAGAAGTAAGTTTGAAACTAGTAAAAGATTTCTTACCAAACACGAGTCCCCATAGCAAAATGAGGGAAAGTATATCATTTGCAAAAAAACAGAGACCAACTGATATAGCTGATAAAATACAACCAATAAGAGTGACCTGTCGAATTCCAAATCGATTTCCCAAATAACCACAAAAGGACCTAAAATAAAAAAAAAGATTTATTGAGTTTTACATTTATTATAACTTTATTTCATTAAATTGCTATAAGTTTGTCTACTTTCAGATACTTTGTCTTATTTTCGATAATGGAATACAATAGTCATTTTAAAATAATTTGATAATTGAATGCATTCGTCGTTTAAAGATAATTCGATAATTGAATACAATCGACATTTAGAAATTGAAAAACAGTTTATCTAGTTTTACATTTATAAAACTTTTCGTTCGATTTTCACCGATTTGATTTGCAAGCTAATTTGAATATCGTCCATTTTTAGCAGATTTGTCCAATGTTATATTATTTTTGATATCATTTATCAATTTAAAATTTATTTTTAAATATTAAAATGAAACATTTGTCGAATGTCGAACGATAATTGAGTTTTAAATTTATTGAAACTTTTTTTTATAAATCCTTACAAGCTTGTCTGTTTTTAGAAATGTTTCTTTATTTCCATAGTTGACCAAAAACATTTAACTACAATACGATAGTTGAATATGATCGATATTCGATTTAATGATAATTTAATGTGCAATCGAATTTCAATATATTCATTCGATAATTCAGTAATTTTGTTAATGTTATACTGTTTTTAATACTGTTTATTATGACTTCACGCTTTATTTTTCAATACAGAATTGAATTGAATTTAACATTTATTAAACCTTTTGCATTTGTTAAAAAAAAAATTTTTCATAAAATCCTTAAGAAGTTTGTCTGATTGTAGAATTTTTTTTCCTTTTTCAATTCCTACTATTAGCTCACACTCTCCCTATATATATCTTGTTCAAATTTTCAATCATTAATAAAATACTTTTTATTCCTCCACTCAAGTTCAAATACATTTATTTTTAACTTAGTGGAAACTTGATGTTAATACAGTTTTTTCAAATATTAATTCATTAATTAAATTTAATTAATTGATTTTAGTTTTTTTAGATTTAAGTTGCATATATTTACCAATAGATGGCGCCAGATAAACTTAAAAAATGAATGAAAAAATTATTTATAAAGGACTTTTGCAATATAGTGAAAAAAAAAGTAGAATTGACTTTAAAATTTTTTTTTTATTACTTGTTGATATTGAATATAACTGACATTTAAATATTAAAATTTGCCAGACGATTTTTTAATGTTATATTAAGGTTAATAGCTAACAGCTTACATTTAATTTAGCAATACTGAAATAAAAAATTTCAAAATAATATACTTTTAAATGAATAAACAATAACACATTAATTTAAGCTATTATGAAAGTTCTTTTTTTCCATTATATAATATATGCAAAATCTACGCTGTTATCTCACTCATCCACCAAATATAACACTTTCATTTAACACACATTTGTTAATGAATAGACTTTCACACAATTCAAAAATATACATACAAGATCATTTGTATTTTACAATTCAATCACATGGATTTATTAGCATGAAACGACCTTACGAAATAATTTTACGTTTTAAAATGGTATATAAAATTTAGTCTGCCAATTTGGATGTTATAAGAAATTTTGGTACTTACGTATTAACGCTACCTTGGCTACAGATTTGGCGGTTTTTAAGTGTTGCCAATCTAACAGCTACAGATTTGGCGGTTTTTAAGTGTCACCAATCTAACAGCTACAGATTTGCTGATTTTTGACGCCATTTTTTAGTGCTACGAAAATGCGTATTTGGGATTTGCCAGAAACAGAACAAGATGCAATTTTTATTTTTCAGGAGCGAAATATTTTACCAAAAAACGAAAATGTCCCAATTCCCATGACATGAAACTTTATTTTGGTAAACGTAAGTTTTGGAAATGCAATTTCAGTCAGTGTGCTTATCATGTGGGACTTAGAAAAAGACAACTGGTTTGAGGGAAGCAGAATTCCATTTAAAACCGCCAAATCTGTAGCTGCGGTTGGCGTTCAAGCGTGCGCGTGAACAACAAGATTGCTCTTTATTGGCGCAACTGTAGCCAAGGTAGCGTGCGTAAGTACTGAAATTTTCTAAACAAATTATCATAAAATATTGCTAAATTTGTTTATGAAATTTCGGTGTTTCGAACCCATAGCTGTTATGCGCCAAGTTATTAAAATGGTGCCAAGTTTATCACTTTCTTGGTTGGGCTGCCCGCTATTTTGCAACGATTTGCGATATACGTTGGCGATTTATTACATAGCTGAAATAATAAGGAAGTGCCAAGTTTGGTTAATATGTAAGTAATAAGTTATTTTAGTTTATTATTTTATTACTAAAAACCATAGCATTATTAATTATTCAACTTATTATTTTCTTACTACGAACGATACATTTCTCTAAAAATAAGCTAATGCACAATATTCTAAAAGAAAAATTAAAAGCTTCGCCAACTTAGCGACAAATTTAGCGAGGTATGAGACAACGTTGGTGAATTATATTTCGAAGCAACAAGAAAAGACTCGAACAGTGCTAGACAACTATTGCAATGAATAGAGATGCCACTCACTCTGAAGAGTTTCTGCAAATTCTGGGGGGAATTAGTCAAACGTTGACGTACGTAATGTATGTATTGTTTTTCTGGTAATTGTTGTTCTCATTTTTCATTCAGGCCATTCGCCATATGGCCTATTCAATATTACCTAGTATGCTACAAAAGCTTCCAGCGGCATACATTCGCAGCTGCTGTACGTTCTCCTCAAAACTTTTATCCTGCACCCGACTAGCCAAACGACGTCGAGTCTCCTAATAGCGGGCTGTAATGTCATCAGAACATCAATAAGTTCAGTGCAGTTCCGACATAATGAACTGAATTCGAAACTAAACCAATGCGGTGGAGATGTGGCTGCAGGAATAAAATCATGTGAAGCTTCAGCGTTTTCCAGGTAATACTACTTCAGGAATATAAGAATATGATAGGATATAGGAATTACTAGGAATACGATAGGAATTAATAGGAATACGATAGGAATTAATAGGAATAGAATAGGAATATAGGAATTATTAGGAATAGGATAGGAATTAATAGGAATAGGATAGGAATATAGGAATTATTAGGAATAGAATACGATAGAAATTATAGGAATACTATAGGGATATAGGAATTATTAGGAATAGGAATATAGGAATAGGAAAATAGGAATAGGATAGGAATATAGGAATTACTAAGAATAGGAATATAAGAATAGGATAGGAATATAGGTATTACTACTCAGTTCCATTGGAATAATACTCCTATGACAAGGCATAAACCTCAAAACTAGGAAATAACCTTCAGGCTTGTGGTTTGTTTGTGGTCCCTGGCACAATGGGAGTTTTTTGTTTATCACCACTAATAGAGTTTTTAATTCTCCCTTCCCAAATCCAGGAGCCCCCGTGAGGTCACTTCATCATTTTCCCATGTTAAAATATTTAGTAAGCTTTGCGTGTTCATGGCCGATGTATCTCCTAGTACTGGAAATCTATAATTATAATTTTTACTCATTGTACGAAGAAAGTTTAATGTGTGTACCTATGGCACTTCTTATGCAGTAAGTGAGGGTGAAGGGGAGCGAGGCCTCCTCTCTCCTGGAGTCGAATCTTTTGATGGTGGCCACAAACAGCAGTCCCGAAGCCTCCGTGAGACCAAAGGTCAGCACCTGGACAAAGAAGCAGGCCACTGCCACAACCCAGCTACGTCTGCTGTCGGGGCCGACTCCGGACATGGCCTGCCAGAAGGTTGTTATACCTGCAAAACAACGAATAGAAATCAATGCTAAGTGTTAGTATATTAGATCTATTAGATAATTAAAATATATTAGATCTATTAGATTTCATAATATATTAGATAATACACAATAATATTTTAGATCTATTAGATAATTCATAATATTTTAGATCTATTAGATAATTCATTTTAATGTTATAGATCTATTAGATAATTCATAATATTTTAGATATAATAGATAATTCATAATATATTAGATCTATTAGATAATTCATAATAATAGATAATTCAGATATATTAGATCATTCATAATATATTAGAACTATTAGATAATTCATAATAGTATTTTAGATCTATCTATTTTAATAATATCTGATAAAAATTCCATAAAAAAATATTACAATAACACAATCAATTACTTAAAAGGCAACCTTCTGAGTTGAATAAACGTTTCAATTCAGAACCTCTATCAGTTTTTTTATAATGCTTTCTGTTTACTTAAATTTTCATTGAATTATTTAAAGATATTGACATCATATTCTTGCCGATATTTGCTTTTAATTTTAACACCGACCATTGGTACACATATTAATACTATTTGTCGCATGGTAATATTTTTAATACAGTGCGAATGGGAAAACATGTTATTTCTACTCTTTATAGATAGTGACTGAAATCAAACTATTCTACTCTATTACTAAGAAATAACTGATATACCAAAATGATCTTATTTATATCTTACAACTTCTATTCTTCCTGACGTTAAAATGGGTTTAATAATTTATGAACATCCTGTAGAATTGAACAATCTTCCAGAATTTTCATGATTCAATAGTTCATGAAAACAAGAAAATAAATCAGTTACATAAAAATTTATATTTAACTCTAACTTACAATCAAAATGAAATAATGCCTCACTGATCTTTTCTTATTGTTTCGGTATATATCCAGAAACTCTTTTAAACAGAATTCAAACAATTCTTTTCGCAAGAAACAGGATAATAAAACTTAGCTATCCATTTTTTATTCTCACGTTTTTTGTCGGAAGATAATATTTATGCATCTTAAACCATTCTTTTCCATTCCGTTTGGATTTTTTAAAAAAACATTCGTCATTATGTATCAAAGATGTGAGATTTAAAGTTTAAAAAGAAGATATGTTTTCTTCGAAAATTTATGCGTAAAGACGTTTTTGGACATTTATATCTTAATAGATCAGGTGTTTTTTCATTTGTGATTCAGGATAAGTTTTTATTAAAATCAAAAAAGGGCATTGTCAGAATTATGATCAATGATTTTTTATTCTGTTTCGGAGCAACTGGCAACGGACGTACCGATTACGGAGTTCCAATGGCGGTATTAAGTACCATTAAACCTCCATATATTAAGTTAATTATAAAATTTGCATACAATGTAATTGCTTAGATAGAAATAAAAATAGAAAAATTAAAATTAAATTACAGAAAAAAATCTTCTCTAAAAAACATCTACTACTATGATACAATTTAAGCAGGAGAAGTTGAAAAAAGCAAAAACTGTTAAATTAGGTGTCCGTTACAGAGGCCCAAAAAAGAAATTGCAAATAAATGAAAGAAATCTTTGGACTGAGAGCCAAATATCATTTTCCAGATATAAATGCACATCACGGCATTCGATATAAAAAGCCAAAGAAAGCAGCTAAGATCCGCAAGAATTGGATTTCAGGGAGTTCGGGTATTGAGAGGGTTCAACATGGGGCAGTTCATGGATATTCAAATATATCAGCTATTCGGTTTTAATCAGAAACTATAATCCTCACTCTTTGCCAAAGTTTTTAAGATCACCTAACTAAAATTATTTTCACTTTTACTCATTTTGAAGGTAAAAACACGGAAAGTAAATGCAAACGGTCCTAAGCAATAAATCACACATATCTCCTTGCCAAACTATCGGATAGTGAAGAACATAGAGTCAAATATCTGTGAAACAATATGAAATCACTAATAGTATAGCGATTTCACTAATAGTGATAGCGATTTTTTTTTAATAGAATATATAAAATATATAATAAAAAGAGGAAATCATACTTGTTTCAACATAATACAAAGTAGCCCAAAATTCTCGTTTTAATACAGAATTAAAAAAAAATAATTTTTATATGAGTCAACTCTTGCTGTTCTGAAAAGATACAAATATGAAATAGTATAGGAGTTGAGGGTGATCCATTAAAAGGGTTATTATGTTCCTTTAAAGAGGCGGGAATATTATCCGTTAACAATGCTCTTTAAAGGGGTTAAAATATTGTTTTCTTCTGGTGGCAATTTTGACTTGAAATCATTTGTAACTACATATATTTATAACTTATTCAGCCCTACCCAAGATTCACAATGTTGAATTTCACTTTGTTATTCTGCCATCGTAATTTCGAACAAACATGCCCATTTGTGTAATTCGGTCCGCCCACTTCTTTCAACTATATCAATCAATGGTATTTCCTCAACAGCAAATTTACTACACCCATCTTTCGACGTATACCAACAGAACAGGCCTCTCCCGAACACCTGTTGAAATGTGCGGGTCTTGACAGTCATCTTGTTTATGATTTTTTGAAGATTCTTGGGTTTGTGGACTAGAAGGCTAAATCATGTGGAATAATGCAGCAACAATAACTACACCCATTCCAGACATAAAGAAAATTTCCCGTCGGCATCACTTGTAGGATTATAATGTGGATGTCCAACATACTACTTTAGTCTCTTATTTATTAGGCCTATCTCTACCTTATTTATTATGTTATCGCGAATTTACTATTCTCATCCCTCTCTTATTTAGTATGCCATTATGAATTTACTTATACTTATTCGTGGCATAGATAAGGACACTCTGTGTTCAGCATTATTTGTAGGTTCATAGTTTGTCCAACATATTAACTATCATGACACTTTGCTCATCAATGTTTAGGTAAAAGGAAAAAAAAATTATACTTTAAGCATCTTAATTATAAAAATATAATTCAGATTAAATAATTAAAGATAATTGATAATGACTAATAATTATTAGTGCATTCATGAATGAGATATAAATATGATCGATAAAAGATAATTAATATGCATGCGCTTTTAAAATATCGATTAATAAATAATTATAAATACTTGTCCATATCATATTTATAAAAATGAATTAAATGAGGAATAATTTGTTTGAAATACTTATTCTAAATTAAAAATTATTTCTTTTATTACAAACATAGTTATAATTTAAAGCCATTATAGAATTTCAATTTTATAAAAAAAGTCCCTTATGAATATCACATGAAATACTTCACTAAAAGAGACATAATTATAACCTGTTTTAATTATCTAAAACCAAAAAAAATTTTATTAAATCTCTTTTAAGCTGTTCTTTTTCACTATTTAATATTTCCGCAACAATATCTGAAAGTTAAGGATATACAAAATACCTCCAATTCTGTCCAAACTTACATGAAAAAGTTTTATTTAAATTGAAATTAATAATATAATTTTAAACAGAAAAAGCAAGTTTACTTGCCCATTGAATCTATTCAAATCTTTCGATTTTTGTTAAAATTTTAACAAAATTTTCCATTTAAAATTCTTTAAATTTAAAGCATTGTAACATAAATGATGCATATGAAACACTGATTTATTTTTCAAAATAGTTTCATTTCTGTTCATCAGAAATGTCAAGATAAAAAAATTTTCTGATAAAATAATCAATAGAATACGAAAAGATGGGGAAGTTTTACTCTTTTTATCATATGATATTTAAATGCTTGTACAAAGCCGAGTTATTTTATCACTAAAAAATTTAAACACAAGTTCCAGATAAAAAGATAATTGAATGATTAATAATAATAAAAATGATTGTTACAGATAGTAAATATTGATCTTAACTCAGTAGTTCAAGATAAGCACTCTTGAAAATAAAACAAAACTTGTTACAAAAAGTACATTTTATCTTTTAGACAAATTAAATTTACGTAATTTAAATATTAATTTTTCTTGTGTGTATTTCTATGTATTAAATTAATTTTCGCAATAATTTTTATCTTTATGTGACACGAGTAATCTTTAATAACAGGATTTTACTGTTTGTTGATCAAAACATTCTTAAGATGTTTTTTTTTTTTTCTTATCCCACTTGGTAGATAGCAACATCTAGACAAAGTCTAAGAATTCGTGTGGTCTCATGGAAGGAGAAAAAGGGGGCAGATTGTGTTGGGATGGAACACTCGCAGGTAGAACTATGACAGGGCTTCGTGACGCTCAAGAAGGAGGACAGTGCATTCCGGGAGGACTTTTAGGGGAAACTACCCCACATTTGCGTATCGTGTAGGAGAAAACCCGAAAACTCTCACAACCTCTCTTACTAACAGGCAAAATGCTGAACATCACAATCGAATCTCCACGATTTTAAAACAATGTCTACAACAAACAGCGTATTGGACCTCAGCCCCTAATGCTCGGAAAGCCTGGATGGCCGAGTGTCTAGCACTCTGGTACTCGGTGCCACAGGTTTCGGGTGCAAGTCCCAGTGGGGCCATAGATGTTTTAGGGGTTCGAAATCCACTTTAATCCATAGGGACCTGGTCTCATATGACTTCTCTTTCAAGCAAGAAGGAGAGTACGAACACTTCACATGGCACCTTTACAAAGTTCATTTCAAATTGCAGAGCCCTGATGTGGATATAGTGCAGCAGATACCCCCTGATACAGTTTTGTACAACTGAATCTGCTACATATCTGCCGTTAAAAGTAATATGCACTTGAGTCTAGCAGATTAGTATTTTTAAGAACAATGCAATACTTATTGCAAGTTATTGCTTACTTTATACAATACAATACTTACTTACAATACAATACTTATTACTATTATAATATGCAAGAATAGTCGAAACAAATATCAAATTTTAAGACTTCATATTTAAATTTTTATTTCTATCACGATAGAATTTCTTATTTTTCTATGGCTTCTCACTACATTCGAAACACTTTTGCATGCGGAACTTTCTTTCGAAATAAAGCTAAAAAGGAATTTAAAAAGAAATCCATTTTCTAAAATAGAACTATATAGAGAGATCCAAGTTCCTTTGAAATTTCATTTCCCGTCTTGTAAGTTATTGTTGATCTGGACTTTCCTTTTTTTTTTTTTGAAATTTCAGTGAAATAGTTAGAAATCGAACTCTGTGAATATTCTCGAGATTCCAAATCGAATGCCTGACGGGAAAATGTCCCTCGGAATAAGTAAAAGAAATCGAGACAAATTCTTTTTTGAATGACAACCGTTGTTGCAGCTGTCCTTTTCAAAGATCGAAAGTATTTCTTTTTTACCGTAAGAGGCTGTTTATGTATGACATAAAATAAACGCGCTATTTTATATGGGTCCGTTAAAGTAAGAGGGAGTTTCTTATCGATGGAGACACTTTCGTGAAATGAAAATATGGTATAAAGTATCGGACCGACGTATTTGTTTTCCATAAATTATTGTTTAAGGGAAACTTCAGTTCCAATTTTTTCTTTTTTGTCCTTGGGATTTTACTAAACTTAAAACTGGACATATATCCCATATATACCTACAGCTTAATGTGGATTCCGAACAACTGACAAACATCCTTGCCACAGCCAGGATTCGAATCTGAAATACCAAAGGCCAGAGTGCTAGCTAATTGACCACTAGGCCGGTGAAGCAAGGAGGATAGAACAAACACTCTCTACATGCAACCTTTAACAAAAATAATTTCAAATTATAATGCCATGATATGGATGTAGTATAGTATAGCAGACACGGGGCCTGATTGACCGAGTGTCTAAAGCTCTGGCGCTCCGTGCCACAGGTTTCGGGTCCGAGTCGAGGTGGTGCCATGGATTATTGTAGTGGTTCGGAGTCCACTTTAAGCCGTAGGTCCTAGTCTCATATGACTGTAGAACTTCAGACGTCTCACCCACATCATTCCCAAACTGTAAAGGGGCAACTCAGCTCTAAGCACAGTGATGCGGTGTGGTGTAGTAGTAGTAGTAGCCTAATGCTCATCAGAAGAACGCGTTGCAATTGAGACCTGAGTCAGACTTCTAAAGATGTAATTCTAATAAATATTTTTTGACTCATGGCCAAGTAATAACATGCACAATTACCAAAAAAATATTATAAATAATAAATAATTAGCATCTTAAAAATATAAAGCAATCAAAATGTTAAATTTTAATTCTAACTTTTCAGAACCATCCGATTTTCACTAATTTTTAGTAATAGTAAACTTTTTGCTCAGAGTGTTCTATTCTGTAAACTATTTTTCTCCAGCAATTTACAAAATATAGATAATTGATTATAATGAATTCTAATAATAGGATTTAATTTTTTTAATCATATGATCATTTAATATTCAAAATAGAGGTGTTATGTCTCAATTAAGATCATTATATAATTTGGATCATAAAATATCAGCTGAGTTTAAATTGATAAAGTCCTTCAATCGAATTTAAAATCTATATTTTATTTTTAATAATTTTTTTAAATTTTTTATAAGTATTTTTAAAAATTGATTGTGACAGTTTAAATGTAAAACTTTAATAATTCTTTAAGCAATAATGCAATTTAAGATTAAGAAACTTTTATGGAACTTGTCTTAATTATTAATCCTTACTTCTTGGTCAAACAGGCAAAAAAAAAAAAAAAAAAAAATAATCTAATAATAAACTTTTCACTAAATATTGTCCATAAAATCGCCAATGCTTACTTTCAAAATGATTTTCCTCTCATTCAAATCATATCAAGTAGTTACACAGAAAAAGAATTTTATATACTATAAAATTGAAATACTATAAAATTAAAAATATTTTCACGTTGGTTTACTCTTCTACAAAAACAATTAATAATTGTGTATGTTCCAGCATGACCTAAAAAATATAACACTTAGATATCCAGATTTTTTTTTAATTTGAATTTATTATATTGTTCCAAAATTCACATCCAAAATTTACAAAAAATGATTTTTAGTAATAATTTTTTAATTGAATAAAAATTTTATTTTTAATTTCTGTCAGATTTTTAGATTTTTCTAGCACTAGATGGCGCTCTATAATATATAACTGACGCCATTTTTTAAAGCCATTATGCAAAAGACATTACATATTAAGATCGAAAATTTGCAATATTAATTTAAAATTTAATTTTCAAACTGGTGCCAATTTTCTTAAAATAAATGCTGATAGATTAGAGGTGAAAAAAATTATTGAGTATTTTTGGATAAAATGATTGTTTTATTTGTCCAATTTATAATATTTAAGACGAGTTATTTACAATTTCAAACCTTTAATTCCACACACATCATGTTTTTTTTAATAAAATTTACTGAAACTATTTTTTTTTTATTTTATGAAACCAGGTAACATCTGGTCATTTAACTAGAAATTAATAAAATTGGGTAAGAAACGTTTTTTGTTAACATTTTGATTTCGAAGAATTTTATTGTTAATTTCTTATGGCGTAACATAGTTCTAACGCTTTATTATAAAAAGAATGTTTTTGACGAGACATTTTCAACTTTAACTTATTTCAACTTAATTTTTCTTTCTACTAAGCACCTAGCCAAATTATTGAATTGCCTTAAGAAAGACAGCTAGACATTAAATGAAACTGAAAAATGACTAATAAAATTCTAATTAAAAAATCTAATTTTAATATCTTTCTAATATTGTCCAGGGTAAATTGATTTCTGGGAAAGTGAACCATTCATCACCAACATTAAGCAGAACTCTAGTACTATTTAAATCAATATAGCAATTCGTTAAAGGAAAATCACGCAGGCTTTCGAGAAGACCTCAATTCCTTTTTATGTAAACCGAGAGAATTGTAAAATTTAAAACTATTACATCAGTTCAGTTTATTTCCTTTAAATTTGTTTTTTTATCAGATGCGTTGCCAAAAATTCAAAACAATTCTTTTATATATATATATACTTAACTGTTATATTATACTTATACTTTTATAATAACTTTATATAAACCTTTTTTAAAAAATTAATAGCACGTTCAAACTATTTGTTAAAAATCGTGTGCAGAATCGTTTGCACAATTCGTGTTTTAATTCGAATTCTCCTTTTCAGTTCATTTTTTTTAACTTAATCAAAACTTTTTTTTTTTTCAAATTAGTAGCACGTTCGAACTATTTGGTTCCAAATCGTTTTCATAATTTGTGTTTTAATTCTTTTTTTTTTTAACTTAATCAAAACCTTTTTCAAAAACAATTAATAGCACGTTCAAACTATTTAGTTAAAAATTGTTTGCAGAATCGTTTGCTTAATTTGTGTTTAATACATTTTTTGTTCTTGACTTTTGTACGGATAAATAATTCGTAAATATATAAGTGTGCAAGATTTAAGAAATGTTTTAAAAGTTCTCTTGAAATTAAAATTGTAAGTTTTTTTTAAGTTTTCATGATTTCTGTTTATTAGTTTCTAATAGTCTATTATAGGTTTATAATTTATACAGTGTCTCACAAAAGTTTTTGCATATTTATGATTCTTATTATAATTCTAAAAAAAAGAATAAGAACTTTCGCAAATAAGAACTTTTTGCAAACACGGCTTAACATATTTTTAATAAATAGTCTGTTTAGAATGTGTAAGGGTTTTTATCTAATTTAGATTATTAGAATATAGTGCTTCACAGAATGTGTTTCATAAACATACAAATTCTTAAATATAAGCGTTATTAAATAATAATGATAATTTAAAACAATTTAGAAAAGCAATTCATACTAACTTTGAAACAATTTATTAAGGATATATTTTTGTATTTTATATACATTTTTGTAATTATTTAAAACAAATTCTTTAAATATGCAATAATGCACAACAAAATAATGGATAGTAGTAACATTTTTTTTTGCATAACAGTAGTTAAAACCTTTGAGCTGCTCTTTAAACAATTGAGCTTAATGATCTTTAAAAATAAATATATTAATGAGTTTTAAGAACACTTCTTGTATTGATTCGATTTTTGTAATTTCTTACCTTATTTTGTTCCATTTACTTTGTTCTACAGATTTTAATTGCTGCTTTGAGAAATATTAATTTTGAAATTTTATTTTCAATTTCTTGTCAAGTATGTTCGATTGAGCTCAAAACTAGTGACTGATAAAGGATTTTAAGGATTTCTTAATAACTTTAAAGCAAGTACAATCGAACATTCAATTCAGTATACTCAGGATTGCAATCCTAATAGAACTCTCTCTGTAGACCTAAATTTTCGATTAATTATTTTAAATCTCATTGTACATTTACTGATCAATAAATTAAAACTTACTTGAAGAAATTATACGCACGCCATAACTCCAAAGCCCTTTTCAACGTCAATTTTCAAAACATTTTATTGACATTTTAATTAATAATTTGTACACTTGGTATAGGTTTATGCGAAAATGTTTGTGAGGGTACTGTATTTTCTATTTTTTATTTCATTTTATTAACATTCACTTTTATTTTGGTATAGCGAAATAAATTATTATTTGTGTTTGTTATTTCTGTTATGTAATAAGTTATATTTTTAAAATTCTTTCGATTTCAGTTAAACTACTGTGCAACCACTAGTTCCAAATTTATTTCATTTACTTTCGTTAGAAAATATAACAGTTAATTTTTTGGTTAAAATCTAGGATCCTGTACCCTTTGTGCCAAACACATCGCCAAGTTGCCAAGTCGGTAAGTAAGCATAGAAATGAATGGGCCAGGTAGTTTGCGCGGTAAAATGATATCACGCCAAAATCCTTTACTGTGTTGCCAAATCGCCAAGTAAACAGACAAAAAGGTTGCCTAAGTTCGGTGTCATTGTGAAGTGCTATTTCGCCAAAATTTACAGCCAAACAGTGCTTTTACGCCAATATTAGCAGCCAAATAGCTATTACGTCAAAGTTTATTCCTGAAAAGGCTTTGAAGCCAAAGTTTATCGCTTTAATGCCAAATATTATCACTATCCTTTATCGCCAACATTTATCGCTTTATAGCCATTTTCACTAAACAAATTTTGTTATATAACTTCTTTTAAGCCAAAAAATGCTTTATCACCAATATTTATCACTTTATAGCCACATTTTTCACTAAGTGAATCTTGTTTTTTGAGGCGCTTTTACGCCAAAAGTTGATGCTTTATCGCCAAATTTTTATCACTAAAATTTTTTATCTCTGGAATACTTTTGCGCCAAAATATTCATGGTTTGCAAGATTGGCGACTTCCTCAGGTATCTATCCTAGTATCCTAGATTTTAACCATTTTTTTTTACTAACTTAAGTTTTTATAGTTTATTATTTTAAAATTTTGTTAGTTTTTACTGAGCCAGTAACTCAGACTTAATTATTCCTTTTTAGATTCACTTAAATGTAAATACATTTTGGAATAAATTTTTAATTTTTAATTCTTGATTACGTAACTGATCCGAAGATTTTATGTAATGTTCAAAGATTTTATTCTTCAGGCACTCTGCGAAAACAAAACCTTTACATTTGTACGTATGTTTCTGACGGATAAAATTCTAAACTTTCTATTCTTTTCACTAATGAAAAATTTTTTTGTTGTTGTTGCCACACGGACGTGTCCAATATATCGAAATATTCTTCGAACTGTTTCTGAACTTTCTCATATTTCATAATATTCTTGCACTTCTGAAGTTAGTCTTGTAAACCATAATCTTCAATTTTCTTTATTTTCTCGGAAGACTGTTTATTTTATTTCGTTGTATAGTCTGGTTCGCCACAAGGAACTTGATTAATTTTTTTTTTCTTCTTTGTTTTTTATTACGTTTCATAATTTAAAAATCAGTTAAATTTCCTATTTTTTTAACTATTAACAAAAATTAACTATTTTTGTTAGTTTTTTATAGTATAACCTTTTCCGAATCACAAATTATTAACTATTTTGAGAATCTCTAACGAAATTCACTTTCTTGATATAATTACGGTGTTTTTATGGCAGTTATAAAAATAATTACTAGATAAAATAAATGAATTTTCTAACCAAAACTATTTTCTTTCATACGAAGTAAATAATTTTAGCTTTGAATAAAAAATAATGCTAAATTATTATCGAAAATTAATGTGAAAAGGGTAATTGTTAAGTACGCTTAAATTGTATACGGAAACTTTAGTGAGACTTATCTAGGCTTAAAACTATTCTTTAATCTTTTCCAAATGTGATAAGTTTAAGAATTAATAAATCCTTCCTATTTTATTTGAAAGAAACTGAAAATCTTTTCATGTTTTAGGATTTGAAATTAATTATTTATACTTTTTTGGAATTATAACGAAAACCACAAGCATGTAAAAAACATTTATGAGACACTATCTTCATGATTAGATCAGGCAAGAATAATTCATTCGAAATTCATAAACTAATTAATTTGCAAGTAGAAAAAAATTATGTTATTAAAAAATTAATCAAACAGTTTTTAGCATTAATTAAATCATTTTATCAAAATTATTAAGTATGACTTCGAATCTAAACGATTAAAATAGTTTGTACAATAAGATTAAAAAGTATTCTTAAGACTTGTGGGTATTCAATCAAGTAGTAAAAATTGTTCAAAAGCAGCTGCAAATATTTCTGTCTTATTTAATTATTCTTATGTGAAAACTTCTGTCAGTAACATTCCATTCCATTAGTATTTAAAACAAATTTATTCTAAACAATTAAAACAAAATGTAAATAAAATAAGAATGTAATCAAACTAAATTGTTTCAAAAAGCAAATAATTTTCAAAATTTCTTAATGACGTTTTAATTAATAATTTGTACACATGGCATGTCTATGCGAAAATTTTTGTGAGGTACTGTATTTTTCCATTTTTTATTTCGTTTTATTAACATTCACTTTTATTTTGACATAACGAGATAAATTAATTTTTCTGTCTGTTATTTCTGACGTTAACTTTTTTATATACTTTTGAAAAATTAAAGATGGATACTAAATATGACTATTTTTACAATTAAAAAATTCACTTGCCATTCAATTTAAATAATTTATTTTAGAATAAAATTTCTTTAATGCCCTTATTCCTTAAAAATGATTTGGATTAATATATAGCAATTTACATGAAAGTCAAGTAATTTCTGATTTCGCAGTAGTATTTTCTAGACTTTTGTCAATTACATTTTTATTTTGTTTCAATTCCTTGTTTTTAATCATTTTATAAAACTTTTTTACTATATATATAAATTAGGATTTTGAACTATCACCAAGACTAAACTTGTTTTATGTTATCGATTAATATATAACAATTTCAAATAAAAGTAAAATAATTTCTGATTTCTTAACTATATTTTCTAGACTTGACAATTAATTTTTTTTTTTTTTCAATGTATTTGAAATATTTTATAAGACATCTTTTACTATATTTAAATTAGGGTTTTGAACTATCATCAAGGCTGAACTAGTTTTAGTATAGAATTTTAATAAACTTCCTAACCTTTTGAATGGCGAAAATTTAATATGTAAAATATATATATTTTTTTTTTTGCCCTTTTGTTGATATTTTTTTAAATTTACCGAATAAAAAATATATCATTTTTACTGAAGTTCTCCAATGAAGAGGCATATCAGTTAGTAGCTATTTAAAAAAGGCGTCATATAAAAAAGAGTTATTAATATGCAATTTATTATCAGTTTCACGTGCCTTTCTAATGAAAATTAATCAGGTAAAAAGTGCCCCGCAGTAGAAAATAGCATTGATTTAAACATTGATCTTACTTCAGAGTCAAGGAAAGCAAAGTTTACATGAAGATCTATACACGTTTAATTATATTATTATATTATTATTAATTATATTTAAATATATTATATTTCAATATTGAACATTTTCATATAATATAAACCATAAACAATTATTTTATATGTAAAAGCAATAAAATGGGATCTTTAGTTAACTTCTTTATGGACGACGTTTTAGAATAAAAAATAAATGATATTTTTATTTTATCACGTCGAATTCATTTCTTATTAACACATTAAATCTGAGGAAATTAGAAAATGGAAAAATTAAATAATATTACATCATCCATACATGTAGCCGCTGAAGAACAATGATAAATTACGACTAAAAAATTTCAAACACAGAGAGCGTATATTCTCTTTTTGCATTTTACCGGCGCAGTCTAACGTAATAATATTTAAAAAGCAAAATTACAATGCAAAATAATAATTTAACAATAACGGCATCTGGTCAACACAGTTTTCATTAGTGTGGCATTTCATAATTAATAATGCTCTGCAATCAATTTATTTTTTAGTTAGTATTAAAAAATATTAAACATTTATGTCAATATTCTAGAACTGTTAAAAACTGGTAATAGTTTGGAAATATTTATTTAGAGATTCAATAATTCTAACAAAGAAAATAATTCAATGGATCACATCACTTATTCTTCAGAAATTCACATTGTTTTTACTTCAGAATGAAGGAAAGTACGAATATTCGTATCCATAATTTAAAATATTAAACTTTTTGAACATGAGAAAACTCATTGATTTTCTCTCCATAAATAATTTATTTATTTAATAAACTAAGAAAGAAATATTTTTTAACATATATGTCAATATTCTAGAAATGTTAAAAATGATAATAGTTTGTAAATATTTATCTGTAGATTCAAAAATTCTAACAGAGAAAAAACTTCCATGGGTCTCTTCGCTTTTTCTGTAGAAATTCACATTGCTTTTACTTCAGAATCAAGGAAAGGACGAACCTTCGTAAACCATATTTTAAGAAATTAATATTTTTTGTACATGATAAAACTCATTAATTTTTTCTCTCCATTATATATTATTTACTTAATAGACTGAGAAATAAGAATTTTTTTAACATAATGTCAATATTCAAGAAATGTTAAAAACTGATTTGAATTGAAAACTATTTGGATTCAGGTATTAATCTATGTATACCTGAGTTCAAACATCAATTCAAATAATCTGATGAATTCAGACATCATTTTATATATAATATAATTGATTAAATTCGGATATCAATCTATAATTCAACTGATTAACTTCAAATATTAGTCTATATGTAATACAACTGATTTAATTTAGATATCAATCTGTGTTGTCTAAGCATTGTAGACTTATATGACATATTTTTCATTTTTACAAGATGTTAAAAAGTTGAGCTATCACAACAATAAAACACTTTGGAAAATATTTATCTGAAGATTCAGGAATTCTAACAGAAAAACAATTCCATATGTCACTTCACTTATTCTGCAGAAATTCATATTGTTTTTACTTCAGAATCAAGGAAAGGACGAATGTTCATATCTATAATTTAAGAAATTAATATTTCTTGAGCATGATAAAAAATTAGTTACTTACTTAATAGACTAAGGCATAAGCATTTTTAAACATATGTTTCAATATTCTAGAAATATTCAAGAATATTTATCTAGGGATTCATGAATTCTAACAAAGAAAACAAATACATGGGTCATTTCAATTTAGTTTGTAGAAATTCACATTGCTTTTACTTTAAAATCAAGGAAAGGACGAATATTTGTAAACCATAATTTAAAAAAAAAAATAAATTTAAAGAAAAAAAAAAAACCATAATTTTTTAAAGAAATTAATATTTTTTGCACATGAGAAAACTCATTATTTTTTTTTCTCCATAAATAATTTATTTATTTAATAGACTAAGAAATATAAAAAATTTCAGTTTTACTCTTAGCATTATTACCTTAATAAACTTCCAAAACACATATTCATATGAAACAATAATAAGAGAAATCTACAAGAATATCAAAATATTACTCACTTCTCTGTCCTCACTCACTGCTAGAACCAAGAACAATAAAGTGCTTCAAAATATTGTTACGAATTTTATGAAACAAGATATGTACTGTTTACAACCTTAACTTTCACCATAATGATTACGACAGTGCTTTTATCCGTTACGTCCATATAATTTTATGAGGCGCAACTTTGAGACTTGCCGTTCAGAAGTAAATCTAGATAAAAGGTTATAAATTTTAATTTATGCTTATAATTGTTTAAAATGCACCTGAATTTCTTCTTTTGATCAAATGCGATTTTTTTTACTATGTAAATGTTATTTATCTAATTTTGAAATCGAAATTTTCATAGAAATAAGTATGCAACAATACCAGATATTTAATTTTCTTAATATGATTGGAATAAATTTATGAGAAAATTGGGAGGTTTGGTTTGTCGCTCTACGTTCATTTTGTGCACACTTTAGGCTAATTAGACCGAAACTTGCAGTTTAACGGGAATCGAACCACTAACAAACATCCATGCCACCGTCAGGATTCGAACCTGAAGTTTGTGGTACCAAAGGCCAGAGCTCTAGTCAATTGGCCATCAGGCAGTGAAGGACCGTACCATTTATTCTTCAGCAAATGAATCGCTGCAGAGTTCCCATTTTTGTGAATATTGTCTGAATTCAGATATCAGTTGATGTATGATACATCTATTTGAATTCAGGTATTAATCTATGTATACCTGAGTTCAAACATCAATTCAAATAATATGATGAATTCAGACATCATTTTATATATAATTGATTAAATTCGAATATCAATCTATAATTCAATTGACTAACTTTAAATATTAGTCTATATGTAATACAACTGATTTAATTTAGATATCAATCTGTGTTGTCTAAGAATTGTATACTTATATGACATATTTTTTTCATTATTACAAGATATTAAAAAGTTGAGCTATCACAACAAAAAAAAAATTTTTTCGTATAAATAAAGTGATATTTCTAAAAACAACTTTTTTTTTCATAATTATCATCCTCTTGTGATAACATTAAGTGATGAAACAAATTTGATGCAGAAAACAGGCATTCGGCATGGTGCATCTGTATAACGCTAAATCTGCTACAAGACTCGTTTCAATGGCGAATAACCATAGATTTCTTTATAAAGTCAGAAATGCCTGACTCGGGGGTCAATGGCAACTTGCGCTGCTGGTGAGCATTAGGGCAGAGATTC
The DNA here is from genome assembly GCA_021605095.1 of Caerostris extrusa. NCBI lineage: Eukaryota > Metazoa > Arthropoda > Arachnida > Araneae > Araneidae > Caerostris > Caerostris extrusa. The sequence goes on along the minus strand of BPLR01008032.1, from coordinate 19,366 downwards.
AATCCACTGGCGGCTTTGTTGTAAACTGTTTAAAAAAACGAGGAAAATCTATGAGTTTGTAATGTTCAGCATCTTGCTTCGTTAGTCGGACTACTACTACACAGCACCACATCACTCTGTCTCCTTTACAGTTTGGGAATGATGTGAGTGATAAGAAGTTTGATTGGGCTCTGTAACCTCTACGGTCATATGAGGCCGCGAAAGTAGATTCCGAACCACTACAAGCATCCATGGCACCACCGGAACTCGAACCCGAAACCTGTAGTACCGAGCGCCACAACACTAGCTGATCGGCCATTAGGCACCCCTCGTTTGTCGGACTACCTGGTGGGCGTTTTCCGAGTTTTCTCCTATACGATATGCAATAGCGGGATTGTTCCCCCTAAAAGTCCGCCCGGTAGACGCGGCCCTCTTTCTTCAGCGACGTGGAGCAGAAGTCAGACTTCTACCTACGGGTGCTCCATCACAACAGAAGCTGCCCCCTTCTTCCCTCCTTCCATCAGGGATATGACAACAATAATACCAGAAATTGTAAAACTAAGTATTTGGTATACTTATCAGTTTAGAAAATGTTTGATACTATGCTCCACTAAATTTTGAATTTCATTAAAATCTTGATTAGAGATTCGGAAACTCGGAAATTTACACACATAAAAATATTTTTTTCTGTCAAATCTAGAATTTATTAATACTCATCTTTAATAAGCAGTTAATTTAATAAGTAAGTTAATGTTACTTTACTCTATATTTATAAATATTGAAAAGTAGAAATAATAATCATATTAATAACTTTTCTTGTTAATTTTAAGAATGGCCTTTGGTAATAGTGGTAATAATTATACTTCACATAGTGTTCAACGTATGACCATTTTTTAGTCACATTGTAACTTTGCATTTTATATTTCTTTTTTATATTATTTTAATTTCTTTCTGCTATAATGAAATTTTATGTAGAAAAATTAATTCTGAATCATATAAATATTTCGCAAGAAATTTCAACATTGCCTAAAAAAGTGACTCATTTTTATCATATTTCGTGAAAGAACTACAATAGCTTATAAAAGTTTTGCATTATTTTATAAATTTGCCTTTTAGAGAGAATGCCTTTCTTTAAATATCAATTTTTAATCATATGCGTTTTATTTATATTATTAGCAATTAAAAAAAACTATTTACCAAAACAATTTCTTAGTTGAAATTGAACAAGTAATATAAAAAAAAAACTACTTTTTACTACTCCTACTTTACTATATTGCAGAAAAGTCCTTTACATATAAAGTTGAAATTTCTACTTACATCTGACGCCATCTATTGGTAGATATATGCAACTTAAATCTAAAAAAAACTAAAATTAATTAATTAAATTTAATGAATGAATTAATATTTGAAAAAAAACTGTATTAACATCAAGTGTCATCCACTACAAGTTCAAAAAAAATGTATTTGAACGTGAGTGGATGAATAAAAAATTTTATGAACGGTTGAAAATTTGAACAAGCTATATATATATATATATATAGGGAGAGTGTGAACTAATAGTAGAAATTGAAAAAGGAACAAAGAGATCTGATGGATAACGTTTGGGCTACTAAGGTTAAAGAACTTGGTTTTTATGGGCATTTTATATTTCTTTTTAATATTATTTTTATTTCTGTTATAAGGAAATTTAACGAAGAAAAATTCATTCTAAATCATATAAACATTTCGCAATCAACGCTGCCTAAAAAAGTGACGTTCAAACATTGTATGTTTTTTTCTAATATTTATTCAAAAGTACGTAAAGAGATCAAGATAAGACTCCAATTCAATTCTGGATGTGCCACGTCAGAGTTGTAGTAAAAAGAAAGATAAAACGAAACTAGATAAACCAGTGAAAGCAGATCTGAAGTGACAATAAAAGAATGAAGACATTGTTTTTCCTTCCTAGACAATACCAAAGTGAATTCTATGTTGACAACGTATATTTTGATGTTGTTCGCTTTATTTATGTCGAAAATATAAAATATTGTCAGAAAATTTAAGCATTTTATATTGAACTGATTGCTTATAAAACTGTTTTGGGTAAAAATCCTTCATCTTCATCAATTATATTTGAATGACAGGGTGTGCAAGCTAACACTTTTGTATTTTATTATGTTTTAGTTATTCCATTGATTTTTTAAGAGAAGTAATATGAGCAATAATAAGATTCAAATAACGTGTTATAAAAATCGTGTATCATGAAAAGGAGTAAAATATTTGTATAATTTTTAAAAACAAACTTCGTGCAAAAAAAATTTTAATTCGAGAGTGACTCACATAAAATTTTTTGTTAATGATTTATATAAAACTTCCTTTAAATATTAATCATTAATCATAATAATACTATTCTTAAGCAAGTAATAATAATACTGAAAGTAAGTTCTAAAATATTAAAAACAAACTTTTTATACTCATTTTTATCATACAATACCCAAATGAATTACAACAGCTTCTGTTGAATTCCATTATGAATTCTTTCATTCTCAAATGAACTACAACAGCTTTTAAACGTTTTGCAATATTTTTTATAAATTTACCTTTTAGGGAGAATGCCTTTCTTTAAACATCAATATTTTAATCATGTGCATAGTATTTACATGACGAACAATTAAAAAATTCACCTGTTTACCAAAAATTGTTTTATTTCGAAAAGAACAAAAAGATCTGATAAATAATTTTTGGCCTACCAAGATTGAAGAATTTGGTTTAAAACTTGACAAGTGATGTCGAACCTAAAAACTTCTATGTCTGGGATTAACTCAATAAAATCAGAACATAAAAATATTTCTATTAGGGTTCTGAGGCAGAGAGACTTGTAAACTTTTAATGCAACAAAAATTATTTATGGCTATATTTTCTTATTTTTATTCTCAAATTTTCAATCATATTTTTCATTACCTCCCCTCCCCTCTTATATAAGGACAACAAATACAATAATAACGCATTTTAAATATTTAGACTTCTTAAACTATACAACGACCTTAATTATAAACCTTATAAATTATTAAGAATAAGTAAATTTATTGATATTTGCCAATACCATCCACTGCATTGACAAAACCAGAATCGATACCTCTCTATTTCCTTCTATCATACATCCACCATATCGAATATTCTCTTAACTTCGTAAGATGTTCCTATTTTGACCAGAACTTCTGGAACATTTTGCACGACCGTGACTCAAACATGTATAAATACTGTATCTCGTTCAATTCCAGCCAGTATCAGTCTAATCGATCCTTCTATCGCTATCTAATGTATCGTGTTTGTGTATTTTGTAATTTGAGGATTAATTGCAATTCACATTATTAAATATTTAAGACAGTAGATTTAAACAGCATCATAGATAAATCTTTAAATGAACATCTAGCATTAGATGATAGTGAATCATCAATAAGTGCACAGGCGAAAGTGGTTCCTAAAATAAAATCAAGAAAATATCTTGGGAAATATTTAAATTTTAGGTTTACGATCATTGAGTAAATGAAGAAGATGGGCTCCTGTGTGTAATTTACTACAAAACTTTTGGCAGAAGACATCAGGAAACCTAACAAACTTAAATGACAGTGAAAAACTCTAATAGTGAATATATTAACAAACTTCTATACTTCTTTGAATTAAAATTAAAATCAAGAGAAAACAAAAATAATTTTTAGTAATACTTTGTCTGAGAATGAAATACCTTTACTTACCTCTTTCACTAAGTTTCATATATAATAGTCGGACGTAAAAAGCATCACACCATTGGTGAAGAATTTGTTTTGGCAATTACAATTGAGATTGTATTAACTAGGTGTGGTTTGTTGCTCTATGGTCATTTTATGCACACGAGGGCTAATTAGACCGGTTTAAAATACAGTTAGTATAATACTTTAAACCTACAGTTTAAAGTTGATTCTGAACTACTAACAAACAACCATGCCACCGCCTGTATTTGTACCTGAAGTCTGTGGTACCAAAAGCCAAAGCTCTAGTCAATTGGCTATCAGGTAGCTAACCAGGTGTAGAGATAATTTTCTCAAACAATTGCAGTCCATACCTTTATCAAACAATGATGTTGCCCCTCGAGTTAGTGATATAGCTGAAGAACAGCATCAGCTTTTCGATATTAGAATGTACAATATCAGCTTTTTTCAATATTATAACGTACAGTATTAGCTTTTCAAGAAGTTGCTTGACATATTATGTTCAATTCAGCTTGATAAGGCAACAGATAACAATAAAAATGCTCATTTCTCACCTATGTTCGATTTTGTGATGGTATGCCCGCAATAGAATAACTTTTCTGCAAACAAATAGAACTCAAAACAACAGCACTCACCAATTATTATTATTATTTTTTTTTTTTTTTTGCTATTTTAAATTACTTTTTAAAAAGAGGCAAAAAAACAGAGTGAAAAAAATTGCTTCAGATGGTGTTTGTTCAATATCTGGAAGATTTCAAAGTATACTGACATTTGTGAAACAGAAATTTCAACAATTACAGATAAATTGTTGAAATTTCTGCAAAATAAAACTGTAAGACAAATTGCATAATCCACAGAGAAGCTCTGGTTTGAAAGAAATGATCTTTGGTCTGAATATTGTGATGAAGATGAGTTACTTAATCGATATATTCGAGAATGAATCTTCAACTTCAAAGAAAAATTACTCACATGTTGCATACGAATGATAAGTTAAAAACTGATTGTAGAAAATTGGAATTGGGGAGCATTAATTTAAAACAAAACAAGTAATATAAAATAAAAAAAAAATTTTAAGTCAATTCCTACTTTTTTTCACTGTATCGCAGAAAATTCTTTATGAATAATTTTCATTCATTTTTTTTTTTAAATTTATCTGGTGCCATCTGTTCGTAGATACATTCAACTTAAATCTAAAAACTAAAATTAATTACTTAAATTTAATTACTGAATTAAAATTTGAAAAAAACTATATTAACATTCAGTGTCATCCACTACAAGTTAAAAAATGTATTTGAACTTGAGTGGATGAATAAAAATAGGGAGAGTGTGATATATATAGGGAGAGAGTGTGAGCTAATAGAAGGAATTGAAAAAAAAAACCTAGAAATGTTTCCAAATAGGTATGAATGTTTGAAAACTTACAAAGCTTACACACATATGTGAAAGTTGTTTTTATAACCATTGAAAATCTTTTAGTCACGGTGGTAAAGAATTTTAAAAAGGTTTTTTTTTTTTTTTTTTTTCTGACGAATGGGTTAAGAATCCATTTCTAAATATTCCCGATGATCTCTCAACTAAGAAAAACTCTTCATAAAAAGAATGCAAGTGGCGAGATTCAAAAACCATTTAGGAATAAATACCTTTTTTGAATTTTGGACAAGAGAGGATGATGAAATTTCTTCACTGAAAACCAAAGCATTTCATATACTATTATCACTTTCAACATCCTACTTTTGAAAAACTGATTTTCTTTAAATACAAAAATAGATCTTTAAATAGAAAAAAAGAACTAATATTTCTAAAATTAAACATTCTTTCATGGCATTTTCTCTGCAAGATAGGCCCAAAGGAGTCACTAATAATTATTCAATTTGTTTAATAATATCTTAGTCACTAATAATATTGATATTGATATAGTAAGTTAATTTTTTAAATGTATTAAACAGTTTTGATAAAATCCTATTTATAAGTGCATTATAACAGTGCAAAATAGTGTATTTTATTTTTTTATTTTGTTAGAATGTATTTTGTTTTGTTTTTCTTTCAGTTAATTAATTATTTTTTAATATTTTCTTTTCGATATGCTCTGGCTGCCCATTTAATGTTATCACGCTCCTTTGGAGGTGACCCCACAGATTAAATTGCTAGCTTGATGTTTTATGCTATTTTTATTTGGTATGTAATTTCTAATTACCATGTTATTACTATGTGTTTTAAATAATGATGTAAGAACAATTTATTTAAGTTAATAGTCCAATGCAATAGAATTATATGCCATTACTTGATTTAAAAGAAATCTCAATTAGAATAAACTCCATATTCTTATTTAATAGAATGAATTGATCAAAGCTTAAACAAAATAATAATATTTTATTAATAATTAATTTTAAAAAGATAGACTTGAAATTATACCTTCCTTACTTGTATATTTTGGTCCTGCTTAAAAATTACGATGATACCTCTATAATAGTTATGAGTACAATATTAAAAGTTTACTTTTTAAAATAATTCAAATATAGATTTTCTACTGATATTCGTGAATACTGTACAGTATATTATTAGTGTACATTATTATACTTCTGTAAAAAAACATAATTATTGTTTTTAAATTCTAAGTGTTCCTAATCAACTCGGATATTAAATAATTGTCTTAGAACAGATTAAATTTAATCACAAATATTTAAAATAATCTTTCCAATTAATTTTCGGTGGACGGCATGTTAAACACTATACTCTGAAACATTAAAAAAAAAAATGCATTTTACTTACCTGTTATCTTTTCTTCTGTTTAAAACTTAACGGAAAAATAGAAAAATTTCTTTGTCTAAAAATAAAAATGCTTTTTTTTTTTTTTTTTTACTGTCTGTTTTTAATGTTCTCGGTAACATTTTATGATTCTACAATATGTTGAAAAACGTGAGGAACATAATTTAGAAACTACATCGTAAAATTTTTTTTATTGTTGTCACCGGAAAAAATTTAATTAAATTGTTACTATCATTACATAATTTTTTAATTAGAATTCATTTGTGGATGAATTATTAAAATTAGATTATATTTTCTTTCTAAACATTTTTAATGATTGTAGTCAAAATAAAAGAAATATTTTGTTAAGTTTGTTTCTGACAATATTATGCAAATTGTATTTTATTAGCAATAAAAGTGAGTGAAGTAACTGTCATTGCAGCATAAAACTTCACGTGAAATCGTTATGACTTTAGAAACAAAGTTCTATTGATGATTCAATACTACAGAGATTTCACTGTTTGTTTTTATCGGAAAAAAGAATTTTTAGCATTTAAATATGCTATTTTTATTATTGTTGTGCAATACGGTGCATTTTGTCTCTAGACCTTAAATTCATCATCATAATGTTGCATCTGTCAGAATGACAAATGCAATATTGCTTAAGTTTTACCATGTTTTTATCCTCATTTTGCTACAACAGTGTCGACGAACTCCCCCCTTCATAAAGCACCCCTGTAAAGCAAGTTATTTCGCAATGGAATGACTTTTAAGTCCCTGCGGAATTATGTGCTCCTTTTGAAACTTTGTTGGATCTGTCAATCACTGTGGTGTTTTGTACCAAGTTTCTTAGTTTCTAAGCGAAACATGATTATTTGAGGATCAGATAATAGTGCTTCATATAATTGTAGGAATTCCTTTAGTTCTTAAAAAAAGTCTCAATATTTTCATTTAAAATTTCTGAATTATTTTGCACTATATAGTATACATTCCTTATAACAGATGATTCTAATAGTGTCTGAAATGGTTTAATAATTTCAAAGGTTTAAGGTCAGAGCGACTTGGTGAGTAATGCATAAGGCAACCAAGCTAAGGAAAACGTGGTATGAAACCCAGCAAGTGATTCTGAAGTTTATGTAGAGATATGCATAATAATTTTTATTCCATTGGGCTCGAGGAGGAATGTAGGAGAGTGTGAATCTTCTTCAGATTACACCTGAAACTGTTCTTACTAAATTGTGGTTAAAATATTTTTAGGTGTGGACAGTAATTGGATTACGATGAATCTGCTACATATTTGCAGTTATAGTGGCAAATGATTTCAACTCAAAATCCTCAACACTGTAAACAATTTCAAATATTAAATCTTAATCTTATCACAAGAATGACAAATGGAACATTACTTTAAGTTTTACCATGTTTTTATCCTCATTTTGCTACCACAATGTGAACGAACTCCCCCATAGTGGCTCCCACCACCCACACTAGCACTCTATTTCATAATGGAATTTCTTTAAGGCCTATACAATTATGTGCTTCTTGAAAACTTTGTTGGAACTGTCAATCACTATGATGTTTTGTAGCAAGTTTCCTTATTTTCTAAGGCAAGAAGATTGTTTTAAGATTCTCATATCAGTTAATTGTGCTTCATATAACTTTATGAATTCCTTTTTAGCACTTTAATTTGTTCTTAAAATAAAAGTCTCAATCTTTTCCATTTAGAATTTTCTGGATTATGCGCACTTTATAGTAGACATTTATAATAACAGAAGATTTTTAAAAGTTCTATTCGTGCCTGAAATGGTCAATAATTTCAAAGATTGGTGAGTAACGAATGCATAAGGCATCCAAACTAGGAGAAGCTTGGCATGAAACCCAACAAGTGATTCTGAAGATGACTACTTTAACCAGTTGGAAAACTGAATTGAAAATTTGTGGTGTGTTAGAAAATTTAGACTTTGATGTAAAGTATGTTAGAAGAATAAATATATGATGATTTTTCTTCAGTTATGTTCTTGTTAAAAAATCCATATTAGTCATAATCATCCCTGTTACTTATATAGTAGCTATTGGCTTTGGCTTCATTTGTTGAATTTCGAACTGGAATTTTCAAATTCGGAAACCAAATGCGTTATCTACCAGGTTGTTCCGCCACTTATGCTAGCCAAATAAAACACTAAAAAATGTATTTATGTAAGACTTAAATTTTCAGTTTAACGTTAATGATGCCGTCAAAAAATTTATTTTTTGAGAGACCCCTAAGTTGAATGATCCGATAAATTTTAAAATTACATTAAATTTTTATTACGAAATTATGTATTTCATTTTTATTTTGAAACATATAATTAATCATACAAGTCCATTCAAAGCATATTTAATACTTCATCATCAGTGGCGCAACAGCCCGTTGGTAGGCCAAGACCGTTTTATTTTTACCGGGGTAGAACTACGCCCAACGCTCGACAGCCATATTAGACCGGGACCTACGGTTTAAAGTGGATTTCGAACCACTGCAAACATCCATGGCTCCTCCGGGACTTGAACTTGGAACCTTGGCACAGAGTGTTAGTCACTCGGCCATTCAGGCCCCTTATTTTATACTTATTTTTAGAATATTTTTAAATTGAAATATTTTCCGGAGAAAAAGCTTTAGATACTTAAAATTGTATAAAATTTTAATTAATATTCTATTTTTTGTTTGATTATGGTTTTGATTCCAAACGTATATAGTAATCTGACCTTCAAACACGAATAATCATTCTACAACCTTCAGAAATGAATGAAGTATAAAATTACTTGATTATTTAATAAATTTCAGCAGATATATTGTTAAGGCACAAGAAGTCATTTTTATCACCTTAAAAGAAGTAATCTTTGTTGACCAAAGAAGCGATGTTACGCAACCATGGAATATAAATTAAAAAGTTTCAAGATTTTATTTACTTTTATCGAATCTATTATACTTTTGATAAAAATGATTCACAACAAACAAAAATGATTATTTTTTATGCGTGTGGTATTTTAACATTGTGGTAAATACTGAACTTTTACAGAAGTTCACAAATATAAAATTCTGAGACAAAAAAATATATGTTTACATAATTTTAACCTTAATGTGATTACATCTTTTTCTCTTCGTTTTTTATGAACATATTGTTTAAAATTAGCGCAATTTGCAGTTATCATGTTAAAAAATAACTAACAACAAAGAAAACTCTTGATATTAACAAAAGATTCTTTTCGAGTGTCTGTTGACAAAAAAAAAAATCTTGGAAATGAAATAAAGTCATTATATATGTAGTCATTCGAGACAAAAAAACTGTTACATGGATGGGTAATCTTTTGAATGTACTTCGCTTATGTCACTTAACAACCTTTTATGCTTTGTGATTAAAAATTAGTTATGTTATCTAGTTATTTTATTCTCTCTACTTATTTAAAATTTTTCTTTATTAAGAATTTTGCTTGGTAAATTCATTTTTCAATTAACAATGTAAAATTCTTTTTTAAAATCTACAAACTGTACATTGGTGTGAAGTTGTTCAAAATTCTAAGTTATTAATGCTGTTGTAATGTTTATATATTGATTGTTTTTATAATGTTTTATGCAAGGAAAAAAAGCATTTAGTAAATTAAAATTTATCTTGTATGCGTACGTAACTCCTTTTACATTAAAACTTAGATGAACAAAATATATCTACGTTTATATATATATATATATATATATAAACGTATACAATATATATGCGTAATACATAAAATATATACATAGATACGTAATATACATATTTACGACATAATACGTGTTATTTAACCAAAAAAAAAAAAATTGAGGAAAACAGGTATGTATAATTTATAAAGTGTACATTTACGTATCAAGAGTTATGGAAGATCTTTAAAAAAAAAGACAAAATTAATATTTTAATATTTAAACAATCTTACAAAAATTATTCTGAAAATTTGTGATCTGTGAACTATTTATTTGTCAGAAATTGTTGATATAATTCAAATATAAAAAAGGCTTTTAAGTTTGATTATTAGAGTTTTGCATACCGTACGTTAGTTACCGTGGGACGTCCGTTAGCTTTTCTCCTAGCGCGCATGCTCATAGGAAACATTATTACAGATACGCATGCGCAGTTTCCTATGAGCATGAGCGCTAGGGAGAAAAAGCTAACGGACGTCCTACGGTAACTAACGTACGGTATGCAAAAAAACTCTATTATTTTGAAAAACTATTAGCATACGGTAACATAAATGTGAACCAATTTCATTTTAGAAATTTTTACAAGATTTTCATGCTGACAACTAACATTTTCATACTGATAACCAGATTTTCAGACATACTGACAACCGTTTTTTAATAGATGATAAAAATATTATAAAGTAAAATAAAAAATAAAAAAAAATTTCTTAAGCAAATTGAATTTAAGATATAAAGATTTTTAATTATCTTTTGAAAATACCTATTAAAACAAATATATATTTTAATTTGAATTCTAAAACTATTTAAGACTATGACATTGATAGTTATACTAATAAAAAAAAAATAATACCTATTGTTTCGCAATTTAGAATTTAAGTAACAAACGTCGTTTTACCTATATGGTATAACATTTATTGAACGTTTCTTAAAAGGATTTGTTTTTATTTCTAGTAAAAACCGTTAATTACTTTATTGATGATTTATTTTACCATTTTTTTATTATTCTAATGACTTTTTAAACGATGATAGGGATCGGTTTTTGAACCAATCAATATTTTTTGACAATGCGTCTAATTACATTTTAAAAATATTTATAAGTTTATAATCTAAGCATTTTATTTTAATATTCAATAAACATCCATTTTGCTATTATTTGCGTGTTAGATATTAATAGTTACAATAATTTAAATGCATTTCACTTCAAATTTTTATAATGGAAAAAATAGACTTAAAAATAATGCTACTAGAGATAAATAATTAGTTATCTTTATCAACTTATATTTGTATATATTGAATATCTTCCTTTCTTCGTCAGTATTTAAAACTGATTTAGAATGATAAACATTTGCAAGTATTCCTTTATGTACACATATTTCAAAGCACTTTACAGAATGTTGCATTAAGTAGCAAGAATTAATTCCGCTTTACAGAAATATATTTTTTGCAGAGCAATTACACCTGCGTTAGTAGTAATATCCAACAATACACTTGCCGGAAACTACTAATTTATTTCCAACGAATGGTGTTCAAAGTCAAGAGAATCATTCATTTTTTATGCATCAACCTTACTCCCTCTGTATGCGTATATATGTATGTATTTATGTATGTATATATGTATTTTTATACGAATATATATACTCAAAATATATAATCACGCATATATATATATATATATATATATAATATAAATATAAATACTCATATCATGCATGCAAATTCCCGCACGTACATGCACCTACACAAACACATCCCCACGTTTACAAACAAGTACATATAAACACTTGCACATATAAACACTTGCACATATAAACACGTCCATATATGCACATGCACATAGTATATATGCGAATGCAAATTTGGGCAAGTTACTTTTTGTTTCGCACATTTTTATATTGTTCTAGTTTATTTGCTAATTCTGACGATTTAACTATCCCGCCCCCCACACGTCACATATAAAATGTTCTTTCATTACAACTGGAATTTTCTTTTTTAATTAATCTGTTATAATCAACTCTCTACATTAGTACCGCGTACCATTCATCAAAAAAAATAATAATAATAAATAGTACTGCCTTTGGCAACCATTCATCAAAGTAGTTTTGTAATTCTTGCGCGAAATCTCGACATGTATTTTTTGGGTAGTTTGGACTGGTCAAAGAACTTTTGTTGGAATTTATCCGGACTTAATTTCAATTTTTAATAGCCAATTCTTAATGCGTCCATAGTCATTTGATAGTTCTCGCGATAATTTGGTTAATCTCATAGGGGAATAATTAACCAAATGACTAATCCAATTCTCAGGACTTAAATTTTGTTTGAACGATTCGTTTGTCGTTGAAACAATATAAGAGGTGTTCACATATCTTATTAATGACGGTTTTGTTAGTTTGTTTTGGCTTTAAACATCTTTTTGTTAATGACTCCAATTTAACTTTATCTTGTTACTTATAAAAAAAAAATCAATATTGCTTTCATCGTTGTATGTAATTCTTTACTTTGTTTCATGCGTAAATAGAGTTTTTGCATGTACGTTGAATTACAGGACGTTCGTTAGCTTTTTCTCTAGCGCGCGTGCTCAGTTTCCTATGAGCATGCGCGATAGGGAGAAAAACTAACGGACGTCCCACGGTAACTAACGTATGGTATGCAAAAACTCTATTATTTGCTATTTTACCGCCGCATTTCATGTTCGTCAAAACAGTACTTGTTAATTTTCCCGCATTTTGCCGCTGTGTGCTTAACTTTGGCAGTGAATGTACTACTGTGTCCAAAAAGTAAGACCAATTTTCAATTTAAAATTCCAAGGACTTTATGGAATTTCAATTTCTTTTCTTTTTTAAGTTGCTGGCACTTTACTTGACATATGTGGGAAATTTCACGTCAAAATATTTATTAGTGTTTGAGTTACGCTTGGCTTTGTGAGACGCTAAAACTGATTCCGGCAATTTTTGAAATGTCTGAATTAATTGAGCAAAGAACTTCCATTCAATTAAGTGTTGCGGAAACGTATAGAATGTTGCAGAAGGCATTCGGTGAGCATTCCTATATCGATAAGAAATGTTTACAAGTGGTATAAACAGAAGGCAGAGAACGCGTTGAAAACGAAAAGCCCTCTGGTCGACCATCCACCTCAACCGACGAATCTCACGTCCGAAAAATTAAAGATTATAAAGAGATAATAAAATTGGTGCTTGCAAACCATCGATTTACAATTAGAGACCTTGCTAAGGATGTTGGAATTTCAAAAGGATCGCTCAATTCCATTTTGGGCTGAAACGCATCAAATCTCGGTTGGTACCGAAAACACTGAATGCACCAAATTACGCTGCATTGATTCTTCGTGACTTTGTCGCCAAAAAAATGAAAAACCCATATTGTCCCCTCAACAACCGTATTCATACCGTGGAACTTCTGGCTATTCCCTAAACTCAAAAGACCACCCGGGATACCGCTTTGAGTCGATTGAAGAGATTCAACGTGAATCGCCGCGCGCTTTGAAGGCCATCCCTGCCGATGACTTTTTAGCTTACATTGAGAATTGGAAAAAAGTTGCCGTAAGTGCATTGTGTCCGTAGGGGGATTACTTTGAAGGCGATGAAATAAATTTAGAAGAATAAATAAAGTGTTTTTGAAAAAAATAATAATTGGTCTTACTTTCTGGGCTCAGTAGTATTGGTCAAATTCTGGCATCAAAACGTTTTTAAATGTTGCAAGAAATGAGAAAAATCTTATTTAATATACTATATAAAATTAACAATTTTAAAAAAAAAAAAAAAAAATCAGAATAAATCTAGAAGAAACCAGAATTATACAAATGCTTTTCAAACTGCACAACTATTGAAATTAATGATTATTTTTTTTAAAAAGTTATTTAGATTAATTATTGGTTCAGTTTTATTTCATTATTAATTTTAATTATTTGGAATTTTTTTTAAATAAATTTTATAGCATTTTTAATTTAATAAATATCAAAAGTTCACCTTTTATGCTTTATTATTTCCTTTTATTAAAAGTAACTAATACAACTAATTTTATTAAAACAATCAATTACAACAATAATTAGTCTATAAACAGTTTAATCTAAAAATTGTATATTATTTGTAGGGATTTTTAACACAATCGAATGAATCTATTAAATCAAATATTAATAATATTTCTACTAAAGGATTTTACTTCAACATTTGGAAAAAACTATTTAATTTTATAAGGGAACAAAACAAACGAAATATTCATAACAAAAAAATACGTATTCCAAACGTAACAGTGTAAAAATGAACACCGAGTTATCTTTGAACTTTGCTATAACGAACATAATCGTAAATCGAATTGGACTTTGTTAAAAGGAGTAAAATGGTGAAAGTCGCATTCTGTAATAAAAGCGGATTTATAGTCAACAAGTTTTCAAAATATTACGATGTTAATTATTTATGTTTATATATTTTTTTTATTTATGGCGATATAATTCAATTTTGTCATTTTATCACAGATTTTTGTTTCACATCTTTTTTGTCGTTTGTTCTCTCACCGAAATATAAAAATTGTTGAATTAAAATCAAGTACAGTTCAAAGTCAAAATTATTCTTCTATCTCTTGATCTACATTTCAATATACCGTCTCATATAAAGATTATTTCAATATTTCTATTATATCATGCAAGAAAGTACTCATACATATGCTTATGGATTTTAAAATAGGGCTTAGAGTATCTTGGTAGATAATTCATTGAAATTTTTACTCAAAAAAGTCTCTGTTCAAAACCTGAAAAGTGAAGTTCAAGTACTCATACCTGTAACTGGATAGACATTATTAATTCATAAGAGAAAGACCTTCCTTTGTTTTCTAGTAAAGGAAGCACACTATCTAGATAGTGCTCTTGAGATGTTTATTCCGAATTATGATGGTATGATGCAACAAAGCAGCTGGTGGACCCTAGTTAACTCTAAATGCTACTGGCGAATAACCTCAAATCGAAATGCTCAGTATTTGAAAATACTATCACTAAATCATTGCTTAATCTAAGATATTCTTTTCACCGTTAATAATAATGAATTTCATTCTTCACATTACGGATGGATGGAGGGAAAGAAGAATGGATGGATGGAAGGACGCATGGAATGGATGGATGGATGGAAGGAAGTATGAATGGATGGGTTTAAGAAAGAATGGATGGAAGGTAGGAAGGATGGTTGGACGGATGGATGGATGGTAGGAAGGATGAATGGAAGGATGGACGGATGGAAGGCGGGAAGGATGGATGGAAGAAGGATGGATGGATGGATGGATGGATGGAAGGCAGGAAGGATGATGGATGGATGGATGGATGGACGGACGAATGGACGGTAGGTAGGTAGGTAGGTAGATTCTGGCAGTCTGAAATATATATAAATGAAAAAATATCAAATCTCTTTTAAATTTATAATTAAAAAATATGTATCGTTAGAAAAATCTTCTAAACTTGTTTCAGGTTCAAATTTTATATTACAGAATTAGTTATCATAAAAATAAAATTTGATATGCAACGAGGCCAAAATAATAAAAGATGGATTCTAAGTATAAAAAAATCCCCTTTGAACTTACTCCAAATATAAACGCAATTCTGGTAGAAAACGTTTTCCTTAAGAACAATACATTAAATTAAAATATGTTAATTATTAATTAACGTATGATTAAATAAGATTAATTAAAATATGATTAATTATCACCTCATTGAGAAATAATATATAAAAAAAAAAACTCTCTATACGCACGATTTTTAATACTAGTGGAAATCTAATATTAAGTTATTTTTCTATAATGAATATGGTTCTCAATAATAAATAACAAGCATTTCTACAAGCTATTTATTAAGAAAAGTAACTCTTTCTGAGAGAATTTTCAGGTTAAATATAAAATATTTACTTATTGTATATGGTAGTGGTTAATGTATGAGTCCCCATTGAAAAAGAGAAATTATTGCAGTACTGATTACTTTGATAAGGCATGACACATGCACATCCTTATCCATTCGTTTATCTCAATCACGTTTCTTCATTTATCTAGTTTTATTATAGAAATGCGATTCAATTTTAATTAATTTTTCAATTCTTAAGTAATTTTTATTAAAGTTTAATGTATTTAATCGATTAAACCTGAAATTATTACAATAAGGAATAATTAATTTAAAATACATGCAATTAATTAATATTTATGAGCTTAAATTATCCTACCGCTCTCCTAGACATCTTCAGGGACGTCTTCGCTGATGGTAATAGAGTTTCCATAAGAAATGGAATACTTCGCTGAAAATGATTCTACTGCAGTTAGATTTCCAGCTTGAACGAATCAGGTTTTATTGCAAATGCAATACCTGTGCACAAGTAAAGGTTCGTTATCTCAGACGACAGTGGTCTTCAGATCAATGGTCTTCCACACACGGGCATTCCCCTATTGAATGTTATGTTTTCTACCACTTGCAATTTCTTTTTCTTTTGATTCTTGCCAGCTGCAATGATATTTCATTTGAAAGTTATTGGTTTTTATGAGTATGTATTTTATGTTGTGATTAAATATTTAGAAATATTATAGATCGTATTCTGTTTAACTTTTTTTTCCCTATGAAACTCAAGTACTTATATTTACGTATTCAATGGTAAAAATTTTATCATTATTATTACTCACAACACTTCAGAGCGAAAGCAAACATCTTTATGACTGAATTAATGAATACAAAATAAACCAAGTTAAACACAAATACAATTAAAGTAAAATATAAAATTGAGTATTGTTGATATTTTCAAATATTGGTAAAATATTATTATTGATTTATTTCATTTTTAACTTTATAACAAATTTCATTATATAACAAACTAAATCGGACAATATTAACTGTAAGGGGTGGTGGATACTAGCTCCACCTATGCTATCAAAGATGGAGATAATAAAATTTAAACTGGTAATGAACTGACTTGCGATCGTTATGTTTCTGACATATCTTTTTGTCTATGTAAATGTCTGCCCTATGTTTGTTTTGTGCCTGTATATTGTCTCAAGAAGGTAAAAAAAAGTCAAAAGTCAAAGAGTAATTATTAGTTCATTTTAATTAAATAAAATCTTAAGTTTTGATTGTGAATCAACAATAAAATAAGAATAAAACTTTTTAAACATAACTTTTTACATATAAATATACTATATAACTATTTATATATATACTATTTAACTATTATTATATAAACTTTTACATATAACTTTTAACATAATTAATTAACATCGTAATATTTTTGAAAAATTACTCAATTTGTTGACTATACTTTTTAACTTTTCTATTATTACAGAATTCGACTTTCGCCATTTTACTCCTTTTTAGCAAAGTCCAAATTCAATTTACGTTTACGATCTTTATAAAAAAGATCAGAGATAACTCGGTGTTCATTTTTACAGTGTTACTTTAGATGTAACAGTAATATTTTTACAGTGTTTAGTTATATAGTATTTATTTTTACTAAAAAGTTTTAACATCAAGTAATTAACAATAATATTTTACTTCCACCCTCAATGTAACTTTGCACTTCATTAAATCCCATACGTATTCATACATCAGAATTCATCTAAAACTGCATGCCTTTTCTCTTCAAAGAGTAGGCAGTTTACTAATATTCTCACACCTTTGAGTTTTAATTCTATCTACGTTCCAGTCTAACAGTACAAATCTCACAATAATATTTCAAGGCATAGATTTTATGGTGAGAATTTTGATAGAGTTACTAAAGAGTTCGTAACCAATCCATTGTCTTTAAAAATAATCGAGAAAAAAGTTTTAGATAGTTAAAGTGATTCATTGTACTGCAGCTGCACATAAAAGTCTGAATGTCCCAGTAATAAATTCACTTAATAACGCTTGCTGGACAATATTATTCGACTTGGGGCCATTTCCAGATAATTAAACAGAATCGAAGAATGAGACTAATTTAAATAAGCAAGGCCTCTATCATTGTTATCTAGAGAGGAGGAAATCCATTTATTTGAATAGCAATATAAATTAAATCACTCGGTTTTTGATCTTAAACATTTACCTAACAGCACATTTTCTTTATTTTCTCGGACAATTTTTGAAAAGTCACTTCTGAGGAATATAACTGAAATTATTATTTTAATATTAAATAGTTTACGAACGTAGAAGTTCCTCTGTTGTAGATTAAATATTTAAATAATTGTATAAAACTGTTAAATATTAATTTTTAAAGTTATGAAAAGCTGCTAATGTTTGTAGAAGGATGCATTTCTCCTTCTATAGATACAATGAAAACAGACAAAGAAAGATAAATAATAGTTACGTATGCATAGATTTATTTATCCTTTTAAGTATCCTTAATATTTAAAAGAATTATATAAACTACTAAATATTACTTTTTAAAAGCTATGAAAGCTGCCAATGTTTATAAAGGATAATTTTTGCTTCTATAAAGATACAAATGAATACAGACAAAGAAAAAGATAAATAAATAGACTAAAGTATGCATAGATTTATGAATCCTTTAAAATAACTCAATGCATAGATATATTTATCCTTTTAAGTATTCCTTAAATATTTTTAAGAACTATATAAACTGCTAAATATTTTTTTAATTTATGAAATCTGCCAATATTTATAAATAATAATTTCTCCTTCTATTGATACAATGAAAACAGCAAAGAAAAGAGATAAAATAGAGTTACATATGTCCTTTTAAAAATGTAATTATTAAATTACATGTCCATGGTATCTGAAATAGAGTGCATAAAAAGCCGTAACTCTGGTGTGAGAATTTACTGTCAACAAGCAAAATATGGCAGGGTAAAAAGCATTGCTAACCCGCTTTTATAATCGGTCGAATAAAACCAAACCGAAATAATCTGTTCACATCATTTGATTCTAGTACTCTTTCCACCTACCAGAGAGCCTTTATAACTTGCGCGCACGTTGCTTGGTAGCAACAGTGCGCGATGGTGGGCAATGGGGCAGGGGTTCCATCGCTAGCTTAGAAGCAGCTATTACTGTAGACACTGTTTCAAAAATCGAGGAGACTCGATGACTTTTGTGATGTTCAGCATGTTGCCTCGTGAATCGGACTACCTGGTGGGAGTTTTCGGTCTTTCCCATAAGATAAGCAAATACGAGGCAGTTTCCCCTAAAAGTACTCCAGGACGGCTCTACCCTCCTTCTTCGGCGACACTGAATCTAGTCAGATTTCTA